>PVIY010011144.1:32781-66561 GCA_004026745.1 Myrmecophaga tridactyla | reverse complement strand
TCGACCAAAAGGGGGAAGAGTGAAATGAGACAAAGTGTCAATGGCTGAGAGATTCCAAACAGAGTCGAGAGGTTATCCTGGAGGTTATTCTTATGCATTAAGTAGATATCACCTTGTTATCCAAGATGTAATGGAGAGGCTGGAGGGAACTGCCTGAAAATGTAGAGCTGTGTTCCAGTAGCCATGTTTCTTGATGATTATATAATGATATAGCTTTCACAATGTGACTGTGTGATTATGAAAACCTTGTGTCTGATGTTCCTTTTATCTACCTTGTCAACAGATGAGAGGAACATATGGAATAAAAATAAATAATAGGGGGAACAAATGTTAAAATAGATTTGGTTTGAAATGCTAGTGATCAATGAAAGGGATCAGTAAGAGATATGGCCTGTAAAATTTTTTTTTTTCTGTTTGTTATATTTTTCTGTTGTCTTTTGATTTCTTTTTCTGCATTGATGCTAATGTTCTGGGAAATGATCATGATGATGAATATGTAACTATGTGATGATATTGTGAATTGCTGAGTGTATGTGTTGGGAATGTTTGTGTTTCTTCTAATTTTTTTAATTAATGAAAAATTAAAAAAAAAAAAAAAAGAGTCACCCCCAAGAGAACCTCTTGTTGCTCAGATGTGGCCTCTCTCTCCAGCCAACACAACAAGCAAACTCACCACCCTCCCCCTGTCTACGTGGGACATGACTCCTAGGGGTGTGGACCTTCCTGGCAACGTGGGACAGAAATCCTAGAATGAGCTGAGACTCAGCATCAAGGGATTAAGAAAAACCCTAGAATGAGCTGAGACTCAGCATCAGGGGATTGAGAAAACCTTCTCCACCAAAAGGGGGAAGATTGAAATGAGACAAAGTGTCAATAGCTGAGAGATTCCAAACAGAGTCATGAGGTTATGCTGGAGGTTATTCTTATGCATTAAGTAGATATCACCTTGCTGTTTAAGATATAATGGAGAGGCTGGAGGGAACTGCCTGAAAATGTAGAGCTGTGTTCCAGTAGCCATGTTTCTTGATGATGATTGTATAATGATATAGCTTTCACAGTGTGACTGTGTGATAGTGGAAAGCTTGTGTCTGATGCTCCTTTTATCTATCTTGTCAAAAGAGAGTAGAACATATGGAATAAAAATAAATAATAGGGAGACCAAACGTTAAAATAAATTTAGTTTCAAATGCTAGTGATCAATAAAAGGGAGGGGTAAGGGATATGGCATGTATAATTTTTTTTTTTCTGTTTTCGTTCTATTTCTTTTTCTGTTGTTTTTTTATTTCTTTTTCTGAATTGATGCAAATGTTCTAAGAAATGATCATGATGAATATGAAAAAAAAAATGACCATGGTGATGGAACACACAACTATGTGATGATACTGTGAGCCATTAATTGTATACCATGTATAGAATGTTTGTATGTCAAGAATGTTTGTATGTTTGCTAAGGTTTGACAAAAAAAAATTTTTGAAAATAAGTTAAAAAAATGTTAACAGGAGGCATCTCTTGGTGTTAGAAATGGGATGGATTTTACTTTTAAAAAATTATTTATATCTAATTGTTTCTATAAGAAACATTTTTTTTTTAAAGTGGAAAAAAGTCAGTAGCCTCTCTTCTTTATCAGTATCAAAGCTTGTGTCATGGCAGAGACTTACAAAAATCATGTCTCAACACTAAAACGTCAAGGAGATTTCAAGTCACCAAGAGAGTCAAAGGTTGGTTGTAAATACCTTATGTAAGCACTACCCCTTCAACCAGTGTGGTCCTGGGCATCCTACCTGGCACAGGAGTTCACTGGACAAACAGAATTAGATACGGTCATTCCTGACAATTCCTCAGACTCAGGAGCAATTCTCAGTTCAGTCGTTTCCTTTGTAGATGCCATCTCTTCTTGCTGTTGACAGTAAATAAGCAAATCAGTATGTTCCATCCATCCAGAAAATGTTACCTACTCAAGCTCTCGCTCCAATATTAGCTTTACCTGACTCTTTCCCTAGATATCCACTAACCATATGAAGTGTCAGTACCACAAAAGTCCTTTCCAAAAAGTTTTGTTTCTAGTATAAACTGTTGTACTCAAGTGAACAGTGTGAAGGATATGCTGAGTTTCTTTAGTATCTCATTTTAATGGAAAGTAACTAGAATAAAAAGCTATAGTCACAAGTAACAAAACGATGGTTTTGAATATAGCTAAAAAAAATCAATAAATTACATCATTCATGTCACATGCCATAAATTACATTTGAAGTCGCCTGTTAAATTACTTTGCTGATCAACTTTGCTATTACCCATTGGGTAAGAAACTATCAGAAACTCTGAATAGGGTTGGGGAGGGCTTTTACCTTCTATAAGTTTATGCTATTTAAATTTGTTTAAATTGTGGAATAAAAAAAGAAAAATTACCTGATCACCCATTCTTTCTTGCTGAGTGGTTTGGATTTCTTTTAGTTTCTTTTCCATTTCTTCAATCTGTTTCTGCATTTCTTCTCTCTTCTTTGCACTGGTCAGAAGTTCCACTAGAAAGTCAAGTTAGCTGAGGCATTATTCCTCATTGCAGTTTATTTTGTCAAAACTGTATTGGGTACTCATATTCTCAACAACTATATAGATACAGATGTTGTAAAGAGTTTGTAAAATATTACAAAATATATACATGCATATATTTATATATATATAAATATCACAGATGAAAATGAAGTAAGTGGAACAAAGACCTTAACTTGAGGTCTAGGCTTCTTTTCTTTTATATACTCAGTGAACAAAAATAAAACAGCCAGGCACAACCCTGAATACTTAGGTTTCATTGATGCATAATATGAGGAAGGTTCTTGTGACACTAACATTTTACTGGAGGAAGACAAACACACACATACAGATATACATACATGTGCACATGAATTAGGAAAATCAGTGCTAAGAGAATAAAATAAATGATGTAAAAATGTATAACTGCGTAAGGGGATAAGGTCAGGAGTTACTTAAAACTGCATGATCAAGAAACAGCATACTGATGAAGTGATGTTAAAACTCTTACCTGAACGACAAGGGGTCAGTCATATAAAGATCTGGGGCAAGATTTTAAGCCAAGGGGCTAGTTGGAACAAAGGCTCTAATGTAGGAATAAGATTGTTATGTTCAAGGATCCAAAAGAAGACAAGCATAGTTGCAGCATAATAAGAGTGAAAATAATAAAAGATGAAGTTGGAGATGTACACAGGGGCCAGATCATATGAAGCTTTAAAGGGTGGGATAAAGAATTTGTACTGTATCTAAGACAATGAAATGTTACTGGAGAATTTTAAATAAAGGAGTTACATGTTCAGCTTACTTTTTTATAAGATCATTTTGGATACTATGAGGAAAACAGATCTGTGGTAGAGCAAGAATGAGGAGAGAAAGTCTAGTAGGAGGAATCCACCTAAGAGATTGTGGTTTAGATTAAGGTAATATTGGAAATGGTGATAAAGGAAAGATCTGGGATATATTCTGGTGGTAGTGCCAAATAGGTTTATTATTCATTAGATGTAGGGGAACAGAACGGAAAGAGGAATCAAGGGTGACTTTTAAATTTTGGGGGCTTGAACAACTGGGTGCATAGGGATGCCTTTTATGGAGATGGATAAGCCCATGGGGGGAAAGTACAGGGGTGTTTTGTGGTATGGTTTGTGGCAGAAATCAGTAATTCTGTTTAGGCTATACTGAGTATGAAATGCTTATTAAGACAACCAAACGCAGGCAACAAAAAGGAGCCTGGAGTTCAGATGAAATGGCCTGAGAGTTCATTACTTGTAAACAATATTTAATTCAATGGGATTACTTAGAGATAGTTGTAAAAAGAGAATGTAATTAGAATAGTCCAGGACTCTGACCTGGATGAGAAGAACAGTAACGAAAGAAATTAAGAGGGAATACACACCAAGGAGGAAGTCAAGAGAAGCATTTCATAAAGACAGGCATCAACTATGCCAAAAGTTGCCAAGAGGTCAGGTAAGATTAGGACTTAGAAATCGCTACTGGGTTTGGCAAAATAGAAGTTTCTGGTGACCAGAGCTGTTTCACCGGAAAGAAAGAATGGTTGAAGAAATAATGGACAGTGAAGAAGAGAAAACTAATTACATATCTCAAGAAATTTTGTTTTGAAAGGGAACAGAAAAATGGGGTAATGGCTGACAAAGAACATGGTGATAATGGACAACTTAAAAAAAAGAGGGACATTTTGAGTATATCTGTTTGATGGTAACAATGGTTTAGTAAAAACGGAAAAATGCTAGATGGAGAAAACTGTAAGAGCTAAATCCTTGAGAAGGTAAAAGAAGATATTCTCTAAACTCCAAATGGATTTGATAAGAATAGAGAAAATTTAACAATTTTAACAGAAAGAAAGTCAGAATGTATGGGTACAGCTGAAGATAAGATGGTAGACTTGGTGGTAATAAATGGAATTACCATTAGATTGCTTCTGTTTTCTCAATGAAGTATGAAGCAAGGTCATCAGCTAAGGAGGGTCAGAGAATATAGAACATATGAAAAGATCAGAGAAAATGAAATTGTTGTTGGGTAGAAAGAAATTAACCTACTAGAGAAGTGTAGTAAGACTGCTAGGCACTGGTGAAAGCCACCTGAGATTTGTGGTCACGAATTTAAAGTGAGACAAAGCCACAAGTTGCATTTTTCGCCAGGCACATTTAAAATACTTGGATGTAGGTACAGAGTAAGCAAGTAGTTGGATTTAACCAGCAATGAGACTGTATTCAGGGGAATAACAACAGAGAGACAGAGGGATAAAAAAGGTTAAGGGCATTTGCAGTGATTATAATGACATCATGGACTCTAAGCTGAGAAGATGGCAGGTCATAAGCATGGAAAGGAACAGTAAAAACAAAAAACAAACCAAAGTGGTAGGACTGGGTTAGCAATCTCAAAGAGGCCAAGGAATTTCAGGACTGGAACTCTAAAGCAAGTGACCTGGAAGGGAAGGTAGACGTCAACAAATAGAATCTATAAAATTGATGAAGGTGCACAGTTAGTGAGTGGTAAGTCCATGTGGGGAGCAGGCAATGAGTATGACTGAGGATGGAATGAGGGGACAATGGGTAGGATTGAGGAAGAAATCACTGGAAGTATGGTTCTAGGAATTGAGACGTCACTGTAATAGAGTAGTGGTGGAAAGGAAGATATTGATACAGGTGCTTAATTAATGAATGATGATGAGTGACTGGAAAGTCTCAAGTGAGAATATTAAGGAGGGTTACAAGTAGAAAAAAAATTGGAAGACATGCATCTCGAAGAAGCTGGAATTTTTGAAGGAAGAGGGAAAAAATAGTGGGAGGTAACAATGGGAAGAAATCTACTATCTTATCTCCAGGTTCTGGTAGTAGCTTCTCTTGTTTCTTCCATTCCTCCCTGAGTGACAATAGTAATCAACAATAGTATTTGATGCAGTGTTCAATAGTATCAAGAACCTACTTTATTACAGGCAGTAGGATTTATAAGAATACAATCTATACAGAGGTGGGAATTAAAGGTTCATGAACTAGATTCAGAGGCCAGCTTAGGAAATGAGTATTTAAAAATTCTCAGAGGTATGACAGCCCATGACAAACTCTGGGATCTGTCCTATAACTACTTATTGAAGGGTGCTTTGAAAATTACTGCGTTTTCTTTCTTTGCTTTGTATATATGTTATATTAAATAATAAAAAAGTTTAAAAAGAAGAAAAAAATCCCCAGAAGGGAATACCTCTTTCACCTACTCAAATCCAAAATACTCCAATAGATGCCCTTCTACGGCTAGCTGAGAATTAAACGTACCTTCATCTTCCTTCTGTATCTCTTTGGTGTAGGCTACATTTTTCCCTCAAGGAAACCGTAGTTTTTACCTAGGTACCGAGTTCCTTTTCAAGCCCATATTTGACCATACCCACGGCCTATGTCTTTTTTGGGGGGTGATTTCAAGTTTTTAAAAGTTTTATTCAACTTGCTTCTCCCTTTCCAACCATCTCTTCTTTCCTACCTAGACACATAGGCTCCATATTTCAATATATTATCTGAGCCCAGAGCACTTTTGGCAATTTTGCTAAGTATTTATTTACCATTACTAGTTGATGTAACAAATGGAGATACAATCCCAAACTTATCAACTGTGTGTTTTATAAAAGTTTGCTTCTAATTTGTCACATGGAACTCAGAAATGATTTTTCCACAGAAATAAATTATAATTAATGGTTATCTTCCTCAGCTAGCCTAACACATGTCTCATCTTTTAAAAGAGATGAGCTACAATAGTAGGTTATTCTGGATACTCGAGTCAAAAGAAATATTTCCTACTTCTTTCTTGGTATAATTCCTAGTCAAAACATCTAAATGGATAAAATTTATTTTTGCCCCTCCCACACCTCCTTTTCTATACTCCGTACTTTTCCTCATCTTCTTACCTTTTGCCCCAAGTATTCCAGGCTCCACAATCATTCTCCCAAAATTCCAAGTTTCTCAATTTAGAGTAAAGATTACCTTAATTTAGAAAGAAGATGATGTCTTTAATAAACAATACAAATAACTATCACCTAAGGGACTGAATTTGAGATGTGACTGAGTATGTTAACCTAAATAATCCCCTGGAGAAACTTCAGGCAGAGTCTCAAAGGCTAAGAGAAACATTTCAGGCAGTATTAGGGAAAATATCTGATGGGGGAGACATGGCATGCACATACGTGCATGTCAGGGATCACCACTGTCTGCTAATTGCACTGAGAAATAAGAATTGTTCCTACAGTTCATAGCTTCTTCTCCTTTACAATTTGGTTTTTCTGTTTGTTTTTTGTTTCTGGGTGCATGGTCTTCCCAGGTCTCCTACATGGAAGGTGAGCATTCTACCACTGAACCACCCGTGCATCCTACTACTTGGTTCTCTTTTTAAATTTTTAAATTAGAGAAGTTGTCAGTCCTCCTCTATTTCTGAGCACAGACTTCTTTCCCCCAGGGGTTTTCAAGGAAAGCAGGAATGGGAGGATACCAGTTTGAAAGGATTATGTGCCCTAGAAAAGCCATATTTTAATCCTGATCCATCTTGTGGTGGAAGCCCTTTCTTTTAATCCCTATTCAGCACTGTTGGCTGGGAACTTGATTAGATTATCTCCAAGATGTGACAAGCCCAATTGTGTGTATTAACCTTTGATTAGAGGGAGATGTGACTCTACCATTCCAGGTGGGCCGTCATTAGTTTACTGGAATCCTTTAAAAGAGGAAACATTTTAGAGAGCCACAAGAGAGCCACTAGAACTACAGAGCCCATGCAGCCAGAAAACTTTGGAGATGAAGGAAAATGCCCCCAGGGTAGCTTCATTAAATAAGAAGCCTGGAAACAAAGCTAGCAGATGTCGCCATGTTCACCATGTGCCTTTCCAGTTGAGAGAAACCCTGAACTTCACTGGCCTTTCTTTCTTGAGTGAAGGTAACCTTGTTGGGGCCTTAATTTGGACATTTTTATAGACTTGTTTTAACTGGGACATTTTCATGGCCTTAGAACTGTAAACTTGAAACTTAATAAATTCCCCCTTTTAAAAGCTGTCCATTTCTGGTATATTGCATTCCAGCAGTTAGAAAACTAGAACAGGAGTTACAGTTAAAATGTAGATGAAATAGTATAACCATAGAAGCATCACAAACGTACAAACAATGGAGCGATTTTTCTGAGTCTTAATATATCAGCTTACTGTTTTTATATAACCTGGTCGTTCTCAGAAACCTGAGGTATTTATGTGACACCTGAGACTCAGAGTTAGAATTCTGAAGCTATGAAAGTCTGCACTACCCCATACAGGAACTGCTTAAAAAGTTGAAAAACTAAGAGAGATTGAGTTGGTTTGTTCAGGTTAGTGTGATACCCTGATATACCCCAGAGTAATCTGGGCAGTGAATTAAAAAGTATTTGCAAAGTCCCTTTGGGGGATTAGGGAGAAAGGAGGAAATGTTCAACTTCTTCATGTGGAGAATACCTGATATTCTTGCAAGGAGTGGGGACAACCAAATCAATAAGCTGAGCCCTTGCTCTTGGGGCTCACCCCTATGAAACTTATTCCTGCAAAAGACAGGCTAAGCCTACTTATAATTATGCCTAAGAGTCACTTCCAGAGAACCTCTTTTGTTGCTCAGATGTGGACTCTCTCACTAAGCCAACTTGACAGGTGAACTCATTGCCCTCCCCTCTACGTGGGACATGACTCACAGGGATGTAAATCTCCCTGGCAACATGGGACATAACTCCTGGGATGAGCCAAGACCTGGTATCATGGGACTGAGAAAGCCTTCTTGACCAAAAGTGGAAAGAGAGAAAGGAAACAAAATAAAGTTCAATGGCTAAGATATGTTAAAGAAGTCAAAAGGTTATCCTGGAGGTTATTTTTTATGAATTATATACATATCCCTTTTTAATTTATGGTGCATTGGAGTGGCTGAAGGGAAGTACCTGAAATTGTTAAGCTGTGTTCTAAGATATGTTAAAGAAGTCAAAAGGTTATCCTGGAGGTTATTTTTTATGAATTATATACATATCCCTTTTTAATTTATGGTGCATTGGAGTGGCTGAAGGGAAGTACCTGAAATTGTTAAGCTGTGTTCCAGTAGGCTTGATCCTTGAAGACGACTGTATAACAATATAGCTTTTACAACATGACTGTGTGGCTGTGGAAACCTTGTGTCTGATGCTCCTTTTATGCAGGGTATGGACAGATGAGTACAAAAAATATGGAAGAAAAATAAATAATAGGGAGCTAAGGGGCAAAATAAATTGGGTAGATTGAAATACTAGTGGTCAATGAGAGGGAGAGGTAAGGGATATGGGATGTATGGATTTTTTCTTGTTTCTTTTTATTTCTTTTTCTGGAGTAATGCACATGTTCTAAAAATGATCATGGTGATGAATACATAACTATGTGATGATATTGTGAGCCACTAATTGACACCATGTATGGACTGTATGTGTATGAAGATCTGTCAATAAAACATATATATATATATATATCAGCTCTCTCTTTTCCTACAATGAAGTTATTTTCACAAACCTGAAATAGATCAATATACACACCTTCCCTTTGCTCTTTTAATTTCTTCCGGAAAACTTCAGCCCGTATTTCTTCAAAGGAGAACTCTCCTACTCCTGCATAAATCTTCTCCTTACAATACATCATCTTCTCTTTCTTCTCCTGAGAGTCTTGGTGATGGCTCTGAACCCTTTGCAGGGGATCTCCTTCCTTTCCAGGCTTTCTGGTGCTTAGAATGTGGTTTATACTAGGTTCAATTTTACATGGTGTCCTAAAAGAAGTAAAATAAGTATTGTTCACCATATGGGTCAAAAAGAGTTTTCTTACATGTTTTGACAAAGTACAGGGACAATATAGGTAGCAAGACTATAAAGTGATTAATTTCAAAAACAAAACAAATTATGTGAAAAGAAGCTAAAAATGACTAGTAAGGGTCATCTACAATTGTGTTGAATACTACCTCTGCTATGATGAGGAAGGAAATAAGCCAGATAAGTTAGGATCCTCAAGTAGCTTATACTCTTAATAGATGAAAAAAGTGTTAATATTGCATCTTAATCTTAATATTCCACAAAACAGTGTATGACATTTTGTTAACACCCAAAAGAATTAGTTAGGAATACAGCATTAAGGAGCTGACGATATTAAGTTCAAGGCTCTCAGGTGAGGGGGAAAATGAGAGCAGTGGTACAGGTCTGAAAAAAATGAAGCATAAGATACCTCAATCAGGAACAGCAGATGTTCTCAACAATGGCTATGGATCAGAACCTTATGTACCTTTTTTACCACTACAGGTACCTGATCCTCACCCCAGATCCACTGAATCAGAACCTTTAATGATAGGATTCAAGCATCTATATATCTAAAAAGTTTTCCGAGCTTCCTCAACTTGTAAAGGGCATCTACAAAAACCCCACAGCTGATAATCATACTCAATGGTGAAAGACTAAATGCTTTCTCTCTATGATCAAGGTCAAGACAAGGATGTGTGCTTTCAACATTATACTGGAAGTTCTAGCCAGAGCAATTAGGCAAGAAAAAGAAATAAAGCCATTCATATTAGAAAGGAAAAGTAAAACTATGCCTATTTGCAAATGACATGATCTTATATTTAGAAAATCCTAAGGATCTGCTAAAAATCTATTAGAACTAATTAATGAGTTGACCAAAGACACAGGTACAAGATCAATATACAAAAGTCGACTGTATTTCTATACACTTATAATGAACAATCTGCTAATGAAATTAGAAAACAATTCCATTTAAAATAGCACAAAAATACTTATGAATAAATTTAACAGAAGTGCAAAACTTATACTCTACAAACCACAAAACACTATTGAGAGAAACTGAAGATCTAAATTAATGGAAAGGCATCCCATGTTCATGGATCAGAAGTCTTAACACTGTTAAGATGACAATATTCCTTAAATTGCTCTACAGACTCAATACAATCCTTATTTGAAATACCAGCTGGCCTTTTTTTTTTTTTAATTATTAAATTTTTTTTTTTTAATTTGCATATGGGCAGGAGGCACCAGGGATCGAACTCCAGACCTCCAGCACGGCAGGTCGGAGCTCTGCCTGCTGAGCCACGGCAGCCACCCTTTTTTTTTAAATTATTAACATAAATTGACAAACTGACCCTAAAAGTCATATGGAAATACAAGGAGCCTAGAATAGTACAAACAATCTTGAAAAAGAAGAACAAAGTTAGAGGACTCACATTCTAATTTCAAAAGTTGCTACAAAGCTACAGTAATCAAGACTGTGTGGTATTGGAATAAGGACAGACATACAGTTAATGGTACAGAGTTTAAAGTCCATTTCTAAAGCAACACATTTAATAGTCAGTTGATTTTCAACACAGGTGCCAATCAATTCAACGAGGAAAGTATAGACTTTTCAACAGACAGTGCTGGGAATCCTGTATATCTACATGCAAAAGAATCGAAATTGGACCCTGTGCCCGTTTGAAGCTATTATTTACCCAGAAAAGCCATGTCCTTTAATCCTCATTGTATATTGCTGGGTGGGAGCTTTTTGAACGTTTCCATAGAGATGTGACCCACCCAACTGTGGTTGGCAACTTTTGATTAGATGGCTTCCATGAAGATGTGTCTTCACCCATTCAAGGTGGGGTTGTTTACTGGAGCTCTTTAAGAAGGAACCATTTTGGAAAAAGCCAAGAGCCAACAGAATCAACAGAGCCTACACAGCCAGAGATCTTTGGAGATGCATAAAGAAACACCCCCCGCCCCCCTGGGAAAGCTGTGGAAGAAGACTTGAAAACAAGCAGATGTGACTTTTCAGCTGAGAGAGAAACCCCAAACATCACTGGCCTTCTTGAGCCAAGGTACCTTTCCCTGGATGCCTTAAGTTGTATAGTTTTATAGTCTTGCCTTAATTTGGACATTTTCACAGCCTTAGAACTGCAAACTTGCAATTTAATAAATTCCCCCTTTTAAAAACCATTCCGTTTCTAGTATATTGCATTCCAGCAGCTTTTACAAACTAGAACAGACCCTATCTCACAACATATATAAAAGCAACTTGAACTGGATCAAAGATCTAAATGTAATAGCTAAAATAATAAAACTCTTCAAAGAAAACATAGGAATAAATCTTCATGACCTTGGGTTAGGCAAAGCCTTCTTAGATACAACACCAAATGCACAAGGGACAAAAGATAAAAATACATAAATTAGATTTCAACAAAACTAGGAAATTCTGTGCTTCAAAGGACACCATCAAGAAAGTGAAAAGACAAGTTATTGATGATATGTTTGCAATTTATATATCTACTAAGGGACTTGCATCTAGAATATATAAAATAATCCAACTGAAAAGTAGACAAACGGTTAGGATAGACACCTCCAAAGATATACAAATGACCAACAAGATCAGAAAAGGATGTATTAGTTATTTGGGAAAAGTAAACCAAAACCACAATGAAATACTGCTTCACACCTACTCATTAGCTATGAGAAAAAACACAAAAACAAGTGTTAACAAGGATGTGGAGAAATTGGAAATCTCACATTATGGTATAGATGTAAAATGGTGCAGCCTCTTTAGAAAACAGTTTGACATTTCCTCAAAATGTTAAATGTAAAGTTACATACAACCCAGCAATTCTCCTAAATATATGCCCCCAAAAAATAAAAATACAAGGCTGCAAAAAAAACAAACACACAAACGTTCATAGTGGCATTATTCATAATAACCAAAAGTGGAAACAACCCAAATGTCCATTAACTGGTGAATGGATAATAAAATGTAGTATATTCATTCAATGAAATGTTATTTGGCGATATAAAGGAATACAGGGGATGTAACTGTAAAAATAAATTTAAAATAAAACAAAACATGAGTTCTGGAAAGATGGCAGAAAAGGATAGGTCATGTTCACCCTTGCTTCAAGGAACAATTAGACAAGGGACGAGAGGATGCCTGGGACGGTGATTCTGGGGTGTAAGTGACCTGAAAGGGTCTTCTATACCACATAGGGAAGCCGTGGTTGCAAAAGCTGAAGAATTAAGACAGAGAGAACCCGAGACTGTCAAGCTCGTGCAAACAGCCTAATGCAACCCTTTCCAAATGGAAGTCCAGAGCCCTTAGGAATGTGAGGACAGGGAAACGGAGACTAGGAAGTAAGCCAAGCTGCATTCCTTGAATGTGCTACCCTCACTTGCCACCCACCTGATTCTCCTCCACAGGCAACTGACAGCCCTGCTCACACACACCTGCCCCAGCTTGACCTACCACTCCGGTGCAAGTGCATAGTCTCGCCCCACCCCTCCCAGTATCTGCGCTCTGGCGTCCAGCCCCACAATACCCACCTCCCCCTCCCTGCCCCCTGCAGGCAATCACAGGCACCTGAAGGTGGGTGCTCACCTTCATACCCGGGCCACACCTGCCCCCAGCCCATACTGTAGTAGGTCCTAAGATATAACAAAGCTTAAGATGGGTGAACAGTTTGCTAATAAGGTTGAACTTAATTGTAAGGGAAGATAGAAGAGAAGGAGGTTCACTAGTGGGTCTACAAGTAACATTACCATATCAAAGGGGAACATGATTGAAAGGGGCTGTAAAGACCCACGTAACCCACCAAATAAGACTACAAATATAAATAAGCTCTTGCATGAACTACTCCAAAGGTATAAATCCTGTACAAAAGTGTATAAGCTCAGAGTATAGAGTGAAAACTGCCATCGCATGCTATGGGCTATGTTTAACAGCAGAACATCAACAGTACCATAGCAACACCAGGGGTAAATCTGGGGAGGGACAAGAGTTAAGGGGAGGTTTAGATTTTCTATTTTGTGAGGGTGTGTTTAATGATTATCTTTCTCTTGGGAACAATGAAATTATCTAAAATTGAGAGTGTTGATGGACCGTTGACTTAAGACATTATACATCATGCCTAATGAATGGAGGTGGCTGAAGGATGCACTGACTGGGCAGTAGATAGGTAAACCATGGTGCATATATACGATCGAATATTGTGCTGCCACAAAAAGGAACAAAGCTGTGAGGCATGCAACATTGTGAATGAACCCGTGGGACATTGGGTGAGGCAAAATAAGCCAGAAACAAAAGAGCAATTATTGTATGCTCTCATTTAGAAAATGCTTATAAGAAAACAGGGGCCTAGATTTATAAGCTCTCATAGCAGTTACATTTTGTCTGGAGTGGCAATTATTATTTCTGGATTTTTAGAGGCTGTTTTATGTATGTATAATCTGGTATTCAGAGATAAGAATGAAGGCAATCAGGTCAGGATTAAGGTAATTCAGGACACAGGAGTAAGGAAGACATTGTCTATATTTTAGAACCCTACCTACTCTTTGACACCAAAGAAAGGTTCATTTTGTCCAGAACCTTAATTTTCTGTAGCGCATAATCTAACTCAACCTGTCTAGATAGCTCATTTAAACAATCGAAACACAGGGAGCCCAGAATAAAGATGAGGGCCTTTAATACTGTATAGTTTAATGCAATGCATGGATATATCCCAGAATATATTAAGCAGATAATAAAAAAGTTTTGGCAAAGTTCCTTGAGGGATGGGAGAAAAAATATGGAACTATTAAACTTTACCACCAGGGAAACCCCAGATACTGATTAGGGACACCCAAATCAATAGGCCAAGTGCTTGATCTTGAGGCTTGCTTTTGTGGAGCTTATGAACGTAGTGGAAAAGCTTAGCCTACTTATTGGTGTGCCTAAGAGTCACCTCCAGAGGACCTCTTTTGTTGCTCAGATGGTGGCTTCATTCTCTCTAAGCCCAACTCTGCAAGTGAAATCACTGTGTCCCCCAACATGGGACATGATATTCAGGGGTGAAAGTCTCCCTGGCGGCATGGGAGATGACTCCCAGGGATGAGTGTGGCCCTGGCACTGTGGGATCAACAAAGCCATCCTTATGAAAAGGGGGAAAAGATGTAAAAAAATAAGGTGTCAGTGGCTGACAGAGTTCAAATAGAGTCAAGAGGCTACTCTGGAGGTCACTCTTATACAAACTTCAGCTAGACATTGCTACCTATCACAACTTGCCAACCCCCAACTAAAACCATTCCAGTCAATTCAAAAGAACACCTAGGGCAATATATAAGATTCTACAAAGGTACCATGCACTAGGGTAACTTTCCAGAAACCTACAACCTTCAGATGGGTCCCTGAACCTAATAAGTCCTGAAATCTAGAGGGGCCAATCTTTCCAGAATATCAGCTAGTTCCACATCCCGAACCCTTATTACTGACAGCTCTTCCAACATGAAAAGGTTAAAATGGGCATAGCCCAGATAACTCTAAAGAGTGTAAGAAAGATCAAAAGTGATGGTGGAGTTACACAAAGACAGTAGGTTTTAATAAACAAGTATGATTGCTGAATCATATATTGGTATTTCTTTTAGTCTCAAGTATCTCAGAATAGCTAGAAGTAAAGACCTAAAATGGAATTGTAACCTATACCAAACTCTGAAATCTGTTCTACAACTAACTATTGCAGTGTGGTTTGAAATTTACTGCTTTTTGGTATATATGCTACTTTTCACAAAAAAGGAAAAAATCAATTTCTTCTAGCTCCTAGTGTTTTGGAGCAGCTAGAAGGAAAAATCTGAAATAGTGGGATGGCAACTCAAAACAAACTCTGAAATCTGTTCTGTATCTACTTATTGAAGTGTACTTTGAAAATCACTGCTTCTTTTTCTTTTCTTTGTATATATGTTATAAATTAAAAGAAATTTTTTTTTAAGTAGGGAAAAAAAAACCCAACAGATTATGGGGCGGTGCAAGGGTAGTTCAGTGGTAGAATTCTCACCTACCATGTGGGAGACCCAGATTTGTTTCCTGGCCCGTGTACTTCCAAAAAGAAAAAAATTCAACAACAACAAAAATAAAATAAATAAAACAAAAAAACCACACTCACAGGGCTGTTTTGAGGATTGAGGAAGATGATATATAAATAAACCTTATATTTGCCCAACACATATTAAATCCCAAGTGCTTAATGAATAGTAAATATTGTATTATTCTTATTATTATCATAATTATTATCCTCATCAGACTAGGCCTAAAAACTGGGTTTTCTTGATAATCTATGCCAATTAGGCAAATGACTCTGGGTAAGCAACTTAACCTTTCAGTACTCTCATCTCCTGATCTAATGTAATGATGTTCAAATTCCCCTCCAGGACAAGCAGGGCTTGTGCACAGACCATGGGAAGCATTCCAGAATGCCGGGGGTGAGGGGAGGGGGTCATTTTAAAGGATATCGACAAAAGGTAGGGTAGGTGGCAAGGGTGGTTAAGAGGCTGCTCTATTTCAGTGCTTCCCAGACATAAATTAGGGAGGAAAGAGGCTTTTGAGAAAGGAATGAAGTACTGATATATGCTACAACATGGATAAACCTTGGAAACATTATGTTAAGTGAAAAAAAGTTACTAAAGACCATATATTTATATTAAATGTCCAGAATAGGCGAACCTGTAGACAGAAAGTAGTTAGCAGTTATCTAGTGCTGGGATGGTAGTGACAGAGAATGGGGTATGACTGTTAATGTGTACAGGGCTCTCTTTGGGGTGATAAAAGTAGTCTTGAATGAATTGTGGTGATGATTATGTGATTCCAAGAATATACTCAAAACCATGGATTTGTACACTTTAAATGGATGAATTGTAAATTATATCTCAATAAAGCTGTTTAAAAACAACTTCCCAGATCATTCTAAATGTATAGATAGGACTATAAACCACTGGAATAGAGGAACAGGGATACAGAGGGAATGAGAAAGAAGAAAAAAAGAGGCCACTAAAACGATGAGATGAAGTATAATTAGATCTTCACATATGTCCTGTTCATTATTTTTGTAGTCACACCTTACAGTTTTGGTTTATAGTGTTAGTTATTTATATAGCATGGCCTATTCATAAAAGTAAAAGAAAATAATAAATTCCATACTAAGTATTAAAACTTACTTAAAGTAAAGTTGAAGGGACAGAGAATCAGACTAGCAACTTCTGTATGAGGCAGTATATTAAAAAGTATACATAGCTCAAAAGAACCGGCAGTCAGAAAACTTGGGTTCTAAACCAAGATCTGTTACTAACTAGCTGTGACTGAGAAATTGGTTATATGATTTTCTAGCATGCAAATCTGTTTTATCTATCTCATAAATGGCACAAAAAACAAATTTTAAAAACCCAGTCTTACCCAGGGGTGAAAGTCTCCCTGGCAATGTGAGTGATGACTCCCCGGGATGAATCTGGCCCTGGCAATGTGGGATCAACAATTCCATCCTAACCAAAAGAAGTATAACTAATAAAGTATCAGTGCCAGAGAGAGTTCAAATAGAGTCGAGAGGCTACTCTGGAGATTGCTCTTACGCAGCTTCAGGTAGACCTTGCTACTTGTCATAACCTGCCAACCCCAAACCAGGACTATTCCAGCCAATCCTAAAGAACACCTAGGGTAATATATAACATTCCACAGGGTTCCATGCACTAGAGTAACTTTCGAGAAACCTACAACCTCCAGATGGGTCCTGGACTAGATAAGTCCTGAAACCTAGAGGGTGCAGCCTTTCCAGAACATCAGATAGTTCCATCTCCCTACCTCATATTAGTGACAGACCCTTCCAATGTGAAAAAGTTAGAATTGCCATAGCCCAAACACCCCTAAAGAGAGGGATGGAAAGTTCAAAGGTGATGGTGAAGTTATTCAGAGACAATAGGATTTAACAAATGAATATGAATGCCGAATCATGAAATCGGTATCTCTTTTAGTCTTCAGCATCTTAGAACAGCTAGAAGTAAAAACCTAAAATTGTGGAATTGTAACCCAAGTCAAACTCTGAAATATGTTCTACAACTAATTATGGTGCTGTGCTTTGAAATTTATTGCTTTTTTGTATATATGTTATTTTTCACAAAAAAGAAGCAAAAACGTCAATTGTGATGATAAAAAAATATTTAAGCCTTCTTGTCTCCCATATTCTGGAGCAGGTAGAAGGAAAAATTTGAGGATCGTATGGTAGCCCATGGCAAACTCTGGGATCTACTTATAACTATCTGTTGAAAAGTGTTTTAAAAATTATTGCTTTTTCATTTCTTTGCTTGGTATATATGTTATACTATACAATAAAAAAGAAAAGGAAAAAAAAAAAAACCAGTCTTCCCGTTAGAAAATTTCGTATATAAATACTTTGTTTCCTAAACTGAGATATCTATACAAAATGAATTGACATTACATGAATTTTAAAGCTAGTCAGAATGTTTCTCACATAAAATGGGATTTGAATTTAGTTTGGAACAAATTAAGTTTTTTTTTTTCAATTTATATTTTTAAAATTTAGGGAGAATAATGTCCAAAGAAAAGTCAGCTTACTAAATACAATGTGGTAGCCTGGATTGGTTCCGGGAACGAAAGCATCAGTGGAAAAACTAGTGAGATCCGAATAAAATCTAGTTAATATTAATAGTATTTTACCAATATTAATTTTTTACTTTTGACAAATGTACAATGGAGATATAAGATGTTAACGTTAGGAAAAATTGGATAAAGAACACACAGGAACTCTGTATCATCTTCTCAACTTTTCTGTAAGTTTAGAATTATTTCAAAATAAGTTTATTAAAAGAAAAAGCTTAAAACTAGAAGAAACAACTTAAAATTAAGGAAAATAAAACAGAAATTCTTCTTGGAATCCAAATAATTTATGTATTTAAATCATCTTTAGAATAGCGAGGGCTACATGTAATATATTTCCAGAAATACTTTATTTTGTAATCCCATCAATCTAACCATACAATAAACACTTATTTAATAACTACTCTATGCCAGGTACTAGAATTAATGTTGGGAGAGACAATCCCTGACCAAAAGGAGGTCACACTCCAGTGGGTAAGAAGAGACAAAATAAACAAGAAGAGATATGATAGGAGTAAACATAATGATCCAGAGCAGAGAAAAAGTATAGGTAAGGCAGAAGGGCAGGGAGTGGTGTGAATGGGTGATGGTGATGGAAATACTTCCAAAAAGGTTTTTTGGAGAGGACATATGAGCAGAGTCCTAAAGAAGGAATAAGAATTAGTCAGGTGGAGAAAGAGAAATAATGATAGCCACAAGGCTATTTCATACAAGTTCAAGAACTTGAAAACAGTCTAGTGTGACTACACGGGTAGACGGGAGACTGTCCCCATTTGTTGGCAGAGGCCAAATCCTAAGGAGTTTGGGCTTTATCTCAAACTAGCAAGGAATTCTGAACAGGGAAATGACATGGAGCAGATTTGCATTTTAGAACAGTAACAATTTGGAGAATGGATGGGGAGGAGTAAAACTGGAGGCAGGGAGATTAGCTCAGTTGCAATAATTCTAGCAAAGAATGACAGGGACACAGAATTGTTAAATATGACAGTACCTTAATTAAAAAGTACATTTATAATAGTTACTGCTATGCAAGGTGAAAAGACAAGTGAATAACTAGGGGAAAACATTTGTAACTCAAAGATTTTAACTAATTTTCTTAATCTATAAGGTGCCTACATATCACTAAGAAAACATAACCTAAAGCAAAATGCTGCATCCTCCAGTTCTATCCCACATCCCATATTAACAGACAGCCCCTCTCAATGTGAAAAAAGTTAGAACGAGTATGACCCAAATACCACTAAAGAGCGGGAGAAAGATCAAAGGTGATGGTGGAGTTATACAGAGAAGGTAGGGTTTAACAAATGAGCATGAGTGCTGAATCACCATATTGATATTTCTTTTAGTCTCCAGTATCTTATAGTAGCTAGAAGGAAAAACCTAAAACGGTAGAATTGTAACCCATACCAAAAATTTGTTCTACAACTAATTGCTGCAACATGCTTTGAAATATATGGCTTTTTTGGTATATATGCCATTTTTCACAACAAAAAACATGTTGGAATAAAGAAAAATGCTGCAGAGAGATCAAATAATACACTCATAAGAGTTAAAATAAAATAAAAATAAAATTCAAAATTTTCTATTCCATATTTATTTTGACATAATTCACAATGTGATTTGAATCTACAAAGTAATTTGAAACATTAGAAAAATTAAACACCCATAAATGTGTGCCTATCACATACTTCTGATAATTCTTCATGAAGTCTACATGATTTTCTTAAAAATAGCCTTCCCTAGGTCGGGCCACGGTGGCTCAGCAGGCAGAGTTCTCGTCTGCCATGCCGGAGACCTGTGTCTGATTCCCGGTGCCTGCCCATGCAAAATAAATAAATAAATAAATAAATAAATAAAATTTAGAAATAGCCTTCCCTGTACTGAGCTCTTATGAGACAGAATTTGTGCTCAAAATATTATTTATTTTTGTACTTCAATATTACCTAGCATACAGTGGAGTTGCAGATTAGTTACAAGGAAACTCTGTACTGTGAATTTAATCTAGTACTAGATTTTAGCAATGTTATACGTATTAGACTAAATCTACAGACAGGCCTGATTACCTAACCATCATATACCATACTTTCTCTTACAATTACTAATGATCAGGAAGAAGCAGAAAAAGACATTCAAAAGGAAAAGAGCAGGATGAGAAGGAAAACTATCACAATTTCTAATCAGTGTCAAGAACAAAGGCAGAAAATCAAATCCAGCAGCACATTTAAAGATTTATACACTATGACCAAGTGGGATTTATTACAGGTATGCAAGGCTGGTTCAACACAAGAAATTCAATTAATGTAATATACCATATCAATAAGTCAAAGTGGAAAAATCACATTATCACCTCAAATGATGCAGGAAGGGCATTTGACAAAATTCAGTATCCTTTCTTGATAAAAGCATTTCAAAGGATAGAAATAGAAGGGAACGTCCTCAATATGATAAAGGGAATATATGAAAAATCACAGCTAACATCATACTCAATGGGGAAAGATTGAAAGCTTTCCCTCTAAGATCAGGAACAAGTCAAGGGTGTCCACTGTTATCATTGTTGTTCAATATTTGTGCTAGAAGTTCTAGCCAGAGCAATTAGAGAAGAAAAAAGAAATATAAGACATCCAAATTGAAAAAGTAGAAATAAAACTCTCACAGTTTGCAAATGATATGATACTATATGTCGAAAATCCCAAAAAAATCTACAGCAAAGCTACAAGATTTATTAATCAGTACACGAAAGTGACAGGATACAAGATCCACAACCAAAAATCAGCAGTGTATCTATACACTAGTGATGAGCAATCTGAGGAGGAAATCAAGAAAAAAATTCCATTTACAATAGCAACCCAAAGAATCAATTGTTTAGGAATAAATTTAACTAAGGACACAAAAGACCTATACATAGAAAACTACAAGAAATTGCTAAAAGATATCATGGAAGACCTAAATAAATGGAAGGTCATACCCTGTTCACAGATTGGAAGGTTAAATATAGTTAAGATGTCAATTCTACTCAAACTGATTCATAGATTCAAAGCCATACCAATTAAAATTCCAACAACTTACTATGCAGAAACAGAAAAACCAATAACCAAATTTATTTGGAGGGCAAGGTGCCCTGAATAACTAAAAATATCTTGAGAAAGAAAAATGAAATGGGAGGAATCAAACTACCTGACTTTAAAGCATATTACAAAGCTACAGTGGTCAAAACAGCAGGATACTGGAATAAAGATAGATTTACTAATCAATGGAATTGAACTGAATGTTCACAAATAGACCCTCTCACCTATGGACAACTGATCTTTGAGAAGGCGATCAAGCCAACTCACTCGGGAGAGAGTAGCCTCTTCAATAATGGTGTTTGGAGAACTGGATATCCATATGCAAAAGAATGAAAGATGATCTGTATCTCATACTTTTTACAAAAATTAACTCAAAATGGATGAAAGACCTAAACATTAGAGTTAAGACCATAAACCTGTTAGAAGAAACTGTGGGGAAATATCTTGCAAATATTGTAATAGGATGGTTTCTTAGACCATATACCCAAAGCACAAGCACTGAAAACGAAATAGATAAATGGGATATCTTCAAAATAAAACATCAAAGGACTTTGTCAGGAAAGTAAAAAGGCAGCATATACAATGAGAGACATATTTGAAAACCACATTATCAGATAAGGGTTTAGTATCTAGAATATATGAAGAGACTTTTCAACTCAACAATAAAAAGACAAACAACCCAATCAAAAAATGGGCAAAAGACATGAATAGTCACTTCTCAGAAGAGGAAATACAAAGGCTAAAATGCACATGAAAAGATGCTCAACTTCACTAACTACTATTAGGGAAATGCAAGTCAAAACCACAATAAATCCCTCCTTTGATATGGGCTCCTTGGAAAAGAGCTACAGATCATCAGTACATTTTTTCTGAAGCCTCAGATGTTGCTTGCTGTAAGACACAGGGATAAAAAAAAGTGTTAAATTTTGTGGGGTAAATATATACATATGGGGGGACTGAATACCTGAGATCTTGCCTGAAATTTTATGTTTTATATAAAATTATCCATCTGGGCCCTATTTTACATATAAGTGCATTCTCAATTTTAAAAAATTCCACTGTGAATTCTTTTCTGAAACAGGGCCTGCCTTTCCAAATCTGAGTAAATCCTTGTATATTGAAATTTTTTTTTATTTTATTTTTAATGTAGGGCTAAGAGTAAGGAACACCCAGAGTGATTTGAACAGTGAATAAAATAGTATCTGCAAATTCCCCTTGGGGGGATGGTGAGAAAGAGGGAAAATTCAGCTTCCCCAAGTGGAGAATTCTTGATATTCTCACAAGCAGTGGGGACAATCAAATCAACAGTCTGAGCCCCCAATCTTGGGGTTTGTTCATATGAAACTTAACCCCACAAAGGTTAGGCTAAGCCTACTTAAAATTAGGTCTTACAGTCACCCCCAAAAGAACCTCTTTTGTTACTCAGATGTGGCCTCTCTCTCTCTCAGCCAACACAACAAGCAAACGCACTGCCCTCCCCCTCTCCATTTGGGACGTGACTCCCAGGGGTGTGGACCTTCCTGGCAAAGTGGGACAAAAATCCTAGAATGAGCTGGGACTCAGCCCCAAGAGATTGAGAAAACCTTCTTGACCAAAAGGGGGAAGAGAGAAATTAGACAAAATAAAGTGTCAATGGCTGAGAGATTCCAAACAGAGTCGAATGGTTATCTTGGAGGTTATTCTTACACATTAAATAGATATCACCTTGTTAGTCAAGATGTAATGGAGAGGCTGGAGGGAACTGCCTGGAAATGTAGAGCTGTGTTCCAGTAGCCATGTTTCTTGAAGATGATTGTATAATGATATAGCTTTCACAATGTGACGGTGTGATTGTGAAAACCTTGTGTCTGATGCTCCTTTTATCTACCTTATCAACAGATGAGTAAAACATATGGAATAAAAATAAATAATAGGGGGAACAAATGTTAAAATAAATTTAGATTGAAATGCTAGTGATCAATGAAGGGGGGGTATGGTATGTATGACTTTTTTTCTGTTGTCTTTTATTTTTCTGAATAGATGCAAATGTTCTAAGAAATGATCATGATGAATATGCAACTATGTGATGATATTGTGAATTACTTATTATATATGTAGAATGGGATGATCATATGATAAGAATGTTTGTGTTTGTATGTTGGTAAGTTTAATAAATAAAATAAATTAAAAAAAAAAAAAGAGTAAGGGACACCTCTGTTTTCCCTTAGCTTCTGAGCTGATAGGCTGTGATGGCACTGAAGGATGCTAAAATGTTAATGAAGACATGAACCCTAAAAGGGAGAGCTATTTCCTATCACAGACCATAGATTCTCAACAGGGATGGAAACTGGTTCCTGGAGGATCAAAGAAAATCTCAAGATATGATGGTCTGTAACCTTCTAAAGGACCACAGTACATAAAACTACAGAGCATAGCTGTGGAATTAAAATTTCATGGTGGGAATAATTAAGAAAAATATTTAATGATGCTTCTTGGGATAATGAGAAACAGATTGAAAGACCCTACAGGCAATCATTTCCTCAGTCTCCGTCAAGAGGTCACATTGGGCTTTGGCTCTAGGACCATCTCCAAGCTACAGCCTTCACTTAAATTTGCGCACTACAGAATTCACTAACTTACGCTTTTAAATGACTGCTGGGTGGATATGTGGGACAGTGGTTCACAGTGGTCTGCTGACCCCTTGGATCTCTGAGGCCCTTTCATGGGATCTGAGGTCAACCATTGGTGCCTTGGTATCACAGGTGAGTAGTGGCCTCACAATATTAGTAGTTGGTCTTTATCACTTTACACTCATAGAAGAATATTGCCAATTTCACTTTAAAATATCCTTTGCAGTACCAGTAAAGAGTATTGTATTAACTGTTGAAATTAAAAAACTGCAATGAGATATCATCTGATACTCACTAAAATGGCCATTATCAAAAAAACAGTAAATGACAAGTGCTGGAGAGGGTGTGGAGAAAGAGGCACGCTTATTCACTGTTGGTGGGAGAGTAAAATGGTACAACTGCTCTGGAAGGCAGTTTGGCAGTTCCTCAGGAAGCTAAGTATAGAATCGCCATATAATCCAGCAATCTTATTACTAGGACTATATTCATAGGAACTGAAGGTAAGGACACAAAGGGACATTTGCACACCAATGTTTACAGAAGCATTATTTACAACTGCCAAGAGATGGTGACAGTATAAATGTTTCCATCAACGGACAAGTGGCTAAACAAGCTGTGGTATATACATGTGATGGAGTACTACACAGCTGTAAGGCAGAATAAAGTCATGAACCATGCAACAATGTGGAAAAACCTTGAGGACATTATCCTGAGTGAAATTAGCCAGAAGCAAAAGGACAATTACTGTATGGTCTCACTAATATGAACTAACATTAATGAGTCAACTTCGAGAGTTAAAGTTAAGAACACAGTTATCTATCAGGAGATAGAAAGAGGGTAGCAATAGGGCATTTGGTGCTGAAGGAATACAGAATGTACAACAGGACTAACTGTAAAGATTCAGAAACGTATAGCACAGTACTATCTGATGGTGCACAACAATATGAGTACACTGTATGAAGCTGAATGTGAGATTATGCTGAGGAAGAAGGGCTGGGGAGCATGTATCACACTAAAAGGAAAGATAGACGATAAGGACTGATATGGTATAATTTAGGAATACCTAGAATGGACAATAATGGTGATTAAATGTACAAATTTGAGAATGCTATGGCATAAGGGAGAACAAATGAATGTCAACATTGCAAGGTGTTTAAAATGGGATGGAATACAGGAAAAAACACAATCAATGTGATCTAGGGTCTATAGTAACATTGTAATATGCTTCCATTGAATGTAACAAAGGAAATATGCCAAAACTAAATGTCAATAAGCAGGGGATATGGGGGAGGGGTACAGAATTCTTTGCAAAAGAAAAGGAAATGTCCTCATATAGAAAGTGGTGGCAAAGGCATGGTTATGTGAATATACTAGAAACCACTGATGTTTTACTTAGGTTGGACTGTATGATGTGTGAATATAACTTTTGAAAATGAAGAGATACAAGTGTTGGAGAAAGAGATATACCTATTCACTGATGATAGGGAAGCAGAGTAGTACAGCCTCTCTGGATGACAGTGTGGTGGTTCCACAGGAAGCTAGGGGTGGGGTTACCATATAATCCTGCAACCTCATTGCTAGGTATATCCCTGAAGGAACTGAGAATGGGGACACGAATGGACATTTGCACACTGGTATTTATGGCATCAGTGTTCACGATTTTGCAAAGGATAGAAGTGGCCTAAGTGTACAATGAGCAATGAAAGGGGGAAATGTGGAATATACATGCAATGGACTGCTGAGCAGCTGCAAGAAGGAATGAAGTTGTGAGGAATGCAACTACATTAATGAACCTTAAGGACAATATGTTGAGTGAAACATCAGAAACAAAAAGACATATTATCATGCCTCATTCATACGGACTAACTATAACATACAAACTCGGAGAATTGAAGTTGAGAGCATGGGTCATAAGGTTGGGGCCTACTATAAAGGTTCCTAGATTGTAAGCTTTTAGAGCAGTCACATCTACTCTGGAATCATTTCTAAATTCTGAGATGCTGACTATTTGCATCTGCAGGGGCCAGGAAATGACTAGGGAACCTGGTCAGGTATTTGTGTGACACCTGAGACTCAGAGTTAGAGTTATGAAACTACGAAAGTCAGCATTATCCCAAATAAGAACTGATAAGAAGTTGAAAAAGTGATCAGACTTCAACTAGAGATGTGAATAAAGCTGATCTGGATATGACTAAGGATATGACTTATCTGGTCCATTTGGAGGTTGTAGGTTTCTGGAAAGTTACCCTAGTGCATAGAAACTTTGTGGAATCTTAGATATTGCCCTAGGTGTTCTTTAGGATTAGCTGGAATGATTTTGTTGGGGTTTGGCAAGTTATGATAGGTAGCAAGGTCTAACTGAAGCTTGGGTAAGAGTAACCTCCAGGGTAGCCTGGGTTTGATTCCCGGTGCCTACCCATGCAAAAAAAAAACAAGGACAATAAAAAAAACAAAAAAAACAAGGACAATAAATAAATGGGGGGGGGGGTTAAGGGGTAAAAAAAAATTAGGTAGATTGAAATATTAGTGTGTTCAATGAGAGGGAGGAGTAAGAGGTATGGGATGTATGGGTTTTTTTTTTCTTTTATTTCTTTTTCTAGAGTGATGCAAATGTTCTAAAAATTATCACGGGGATGAGTACACAATTATGTGATGGTATTCTGAGCCAATGATTGTATACTTTGGATGGAGAGTATGGTGTGTGAAGACATCTCAATAAAAATAAAAATAAGAATAAGAAAAAAACAAAGGCAGAAATCCCATTACTAGGTATAAATTCAGAAGAACTGAAAGCAGGGACATCAATACACATTTGCACATCAGTGTTTATGGTGGCATTATTCACTATTGCCAGTGGATGGAGGTGGCCCAAGGTACACTGATTGATGAGCAGAAGGGTGATCTGTGGTGTACAGAAAGATGGAATATTGTATGGCTGCAGAAATGACGTCATGAGATTTGCAATGAGGTGAATGAATCTTGAGGACATTATGTTGAGTGAAATAAGCCAGGAACAAAAGGACAAATGTATCACTAATATAAACTAACTATAATGAGCAAACCCTGAGAATTAAATTCCAGGGCATAGGTAATCAGGAGATAGAAAGTGCGCAGATATAGGGCAATCGATGATTAAAGAGTATAGAATGTTCAATGAGGCTCATTGCAACAGCTCCTAGATTGTAAGCTCTATAGTAGCCACATTTACTCCTAAATTTTAACTGTTAATTTCTATATTCTGAGATTCTGTGCTCTCTGTGTATAACCTGGTAGATCACTGGAACTTTGGGTATCTGTGTGACACCTGAGACTCAGAGTTAGAATTCTACAGTGCTGACAGTCAGCAATACTCCATACAAGTGTTAAAGAAGCTGCAAAAGAAATCAGACTTCAAGCAGAGATATGAATGAAGCTGATCTAGTTAGGACTAAAGTAAATCAGAATACAGGGTAAAGGGTGATATTGTCTGTATTTTAAAACTTCAACTGCCATATGAGATCAAAGGAAGAGATGCTTATTTTGTCCAAAATTTAAATTTCCTGTAGCACACTATCTAATTTATCCTGTCTGGTCAGTTTATTTAAACAACCTAATGACATCAAGCCTGAAATAGAAAATGAGATCTTGTTATTCTGTATAGGTTAATGTAATACTCTCATACATTCCAGAGTATTTTGGGCAGAAAATAAAAAAGTATTTGCAAAGTCCCTTGAGGGACTGGAGAAAAAATGTGGAACCATTAAATTTCCTCACCTGGAAATTTCCTGATATTCACTCAAACATTAGTGACTCACAATTTAATAAGCCAAGCCCTTCATCTTGAGGCTTGCCCTTATGAAACTTATTTCTGTAATGGCAAAGCTAAGTCTACTTATAATTATACCTAAGAGTCACCCCAGAGAACCTCTTTTGTTGTTCAAGTGTGGCTGCTCTCTCTAAGCCAAACTCTGCAAATAAACTCACTACCCTCCCCCACTATGTGGGATATGACTCCCAGGAGTGTAAATCTCTCTGGCAACATGGGACATGACTCCTGGGGATGAGCCTGGTCCTGGCATTGTGAGTTTGACAGTGCCTTCTTTTTTTTTGCATGGGCAGGCACCGGGAATTGAACCTGGGTTTCCAGCATGGCAGGCAAGAACTCTGCCTGTTGAGCCACTGTGGCCTGCACAACAGTACCTTCTTGACCAAAAAGGAGGGGAAAAAAATGAATCAAAATAAAGTATCAGTGGCTAAGAGATTTCAAATAAAGTTGAGAGGTCATTCTGGAGGTTACTCTTATGCAAGCTTCAGCCAGATATTGTAAACTGCTATAATATGCCTAGCCTCAACCAAGAGTATTCCTGAAAACCCTAAAGAATACCCTTGGCTCTATCTAAGAATCTATAAAAGTTTTATTATTAAGTATATTTTGTCAGAAACTTAAAGCCTCCAGATTGTTCCTATGTCAGATAAGCCCTGAAACCCAGGGACAACAGTCTCTCCAAGAATATCAACCAGTTTCATTCCTCTACCCTATAATGTCAACACCCTTTTCAGCACTAAGAAATTAGAATGGTCATTGCCCAGGTATCCCTGAAGTTTGAGAGAATGATCAAATGAGAGGGAAGGATCGTAACTGAAAAGTTAGGATTTAACAAATGATTATGACTACTGACTCACTATATAGATATTTCTTTTTAGTTTCTAAAAAAGAAATTTTAGTGTATTAGAATAGCCAAAAGGAAATACCTGAAATTTGAACTGTAATCCAGTAGCCTTGATCTTTGATAATCATTCTATAACTATACAGCTTTTATCTTGTAATCATGTGATTGAAAAAGCCTTGTGACTGACATCTCTTTATTCATTGTGTGGGTAGACGACTAATAAAAGTCATGCATGAAAAAAAAAAAGGTTGGGAATATGGAGGAAAAAAATACCCCTAAGTAAACTATGGACAATAGTTAATAGTACTACTTTAATAATCTTTTATCAATTGTAACAAAGTTAACTACTGTTAAAAAAATTGTATTAATTACCAAAAAGTGCTATCATTAATTGTAACAAATTTTCTACACCAATGCAAGTTGTTGTTGGTGTGGTGTATGAAAATCTTGTATTTTATACATGATCATTCTGTAAACCCACAACTTCTCTAATAAAAAAATTAACTTTTATTTTTAAAAAATGTAAAAAAAGAACATCTCACTAAAATCACAGCCTTCATGTTTAACTAAAACACTGTAATATGTAGATATAAATCTAACTAATAAGTTTATTCCTTAGTATTACCAAATGGCTTTTTATCTCTAACATAACCAAAGGAATACAGACACAAAAGAAACATGAAACTTTGGTTATTTCATCCCCATAAAAAAGAAAATACCTTTGGAGACTACGATAGGTCCTTATGCCCACTCTTCATAATTCCCATTTCAAAATTATCTGGAATTTAAACTCACATAACTGGCTGTTGCACAGTCTCTTCCACATATGGAGTAAAACTAGGAAGCATAGGGGGTGTAGCTGCCACAGAAGCTGTATTACCACGAGGCTGGCAATGAAGAAGAAAACTGAAATCACCATGGTTTTATATTCTGATACAACATATGCAGACTATGCATAAATATTCAAGAGGGATTTAAAAAGATGCTAAGAATAGTCTCCTAAATCTGAAGTCTTTGGCATGGGGGAAAGATTGAAGAGTCCTTACCCTGTATTCCAGGGGCCTGCCTGTGTTCCAAGGTCCTGCTTTCAGCTCATTCTCTTTGGCCCTGGGCACAGGGGGTGCTATCCAAGGCTGAATAGTAGGTTTAGGCAATTCTGCTTTAGAAGCCTCATCAGCATTTTCATCA
The DNA here is from genome assembly GCA_004026745.1 of Myrmecophaga tridactyla. Taxonomy (NCBI): domain Eukaryota; kingdom Metazoa; phylum Chordata; class Mammalia; order Pilosa; family Myrmecophagidae; genus Myrmecophaga; species Myrmecophaga tridactyla. Next base: position 37,079 of record PVIY010011144.1, on the reverse strand, counting down.
AAAACGGTAATTCTAGAATTACTAAGCATCTGTTGAGGAACTGGATTTTGGAGTCCTCTGTTCTGGCTTAGAGCTAGGAGAAAATATTAAAACTTCATATAAAACCTTTAATTATCAACTTAGATGCCAGATAAGGTACACCAACTCTTCCCCAAATCAAGGAGCTCACTTCTACCATAGAATCAGAGAGATTTTAAAAAATAATTAAAAAATTCTTCATAGAATAACTTCTTTATCCACTCTGTATGTTTATTATACTCTTCCTCTTTCTCCTCCCCTCCTCCATCTCTGCTCTCCAATCTCTTATTCATAGACTTCCAAAAAAGGAACTCTATATTCTTCCAGTTATCATTCTAACACTGTCTAGTTTTAACAGAAACAAACTTAAACCTAAATCTTCATTATTCAGTTGTAAATGTTCTTTCAGTGAAGATGAATAGCAGCTGAAACATACTGAATTTAGAGAACACAAATCAATCCATTTATTAGGGGACTTTTTTGTTGTAAGGCAGGTTATTGCTTACATCAAACATCATCATGATATGAATAAAATATCTTTTAGGATTATATGCCCCCCTCTGCCCTACCTGTAGAATCTCCAAGCAACATTCTGACTAATACATTTAGTTCCCAAATAAACTAATATCAGGAAAAGGATAAGAGACAAAAACCATTCTAGTATACATGTCTAATTGCTATAACCTTAGTGATAAAAGATTACTGTTGATTATCTTTGGGTGTTCCAAAAGTCTAATTTCTGGCTTGAAAAAACAGAAAACGAGATTCTTCATCATATTAATACCATTAATACCATTCACTGAAGCTTTGGAAGTCCTAAACTTTCCTCTGACTATACTTGCTATATTACTGAGCCATAAAATTTTCTACAATAACATTTAACAAAATTACCCTTGAGAGCACCACCTATGCGGCTGATTGGAGCTCTGGCTGTCTTTTTTCCTTTGCTTTTTAGATCAGCCAATGTGCTTCGCTGTGGTCCAGAAGATTCAAAAACTTCTTCCTCTTCTTTCTCAAGTGTCAACAAAGTTTGTCGAGAAACTCGGGCTTGGAATTGTCTAAAATAAGAGAATGAACAACTAAATTTTAGTGACATGACCACTACTCACCAGATTTAAAACATATCTAATTTGTTAATACAAACAAACAGGAGAAAAGTAGGACAAGCAGAACAAGTATAGAATTATCCCTAAAGAAAGTTTTTTTCTCTTAGGAAGAAAGAGAAGCACTTTAAGATCAGAAAAGATTTGGGCTAGAATGATTTAGCCTCCCCTTAAATTTCCAAGTTTGACTTAACAAGCAATGAAAAATATTCACAGGATCACCATTAAAGTACTAAGGACTGAGATTATAAAATTTATAAAAACAGAGCTCTCCACCATCAACTTTTCATTATAAAACATTTAAAACTTGCAGAATAGTAGAAAGAGTAAAATGAGCACCCATTTACCCTTAGATGCACCAACTGTTAATATCTACCATTTCTATTTGATCACTGTCTATATGTCTCTCTCTCTTTCTCTCCATACACACAACACACTGCTTTTGCTGAACCATATGAAATGAACAGTGCAATACAACATGACATTTACTTTAGCTAAGCTGGCAGAAGTTTGAAGACTGAAATACTTCATTCTATGCTGCTGCTACACTTATAAGTATTATCAGAAGGATAAAAAGCAATAAATTGCAATTGCTGATCAATATGAAGTAACACCATTACAGTCTATTACTGGTAAGAATTTAAACTCTGGGACAAAATACAAAAAAGAAGCAAGTAACTGAGGAAACTGACAAGTAAACAAAAATAGACTGTGGAGAGGAGTCAAAATTTGAAGAAGCAACCCACACAGGGTTGAATTTCCTGTGTTTTGTTTTGTTTTTTCTTTTTTCTCTCATAGCTTTGAACTGCTTCAATGGTTGTGTGGGAAGCTAAAACTCCTAGGGAAAAAAAAAATTATTTCCGGCCAGAGGAGTGGGAAAAGGGATTCTGAGGGCCAAAGGGTGTAGAAGGAATACTTCATAGGAATAAAGTGAAGAAAGGAATTGAATTGGCACAAGTCCCAGGCTCACTCATGAGCTGTGCATGTACCCAGATCACACAAAGGAGCGCATGACAGGCTTTGAGAACTGAGCTATGATATAAACCACTGGCCAAGTCCAAGGCTAAGCCCTGAATAGCAATGAGAAGGCCTTGAAACGACAATGACATTGGAAACATGATCATATAAAGTGAGGCAGAACTTGTGATCTGAAGACTGGTTGCCTACTAAGATAAAAACATCAACACTGTCTTGAGAATATCAACAGGACCTAGAGTCTCATAACATAATGTACAAAATGTCCAAGACGCAATTCTAAATTAACTGACATACAAAGAACCAGCAAAATGCGGGCAATTCTCAAAGGAAAAGACAAGAGATGCCAAGCTCAAGATGACCAGATGCTGCAATTTTCAGACAAACATCTAAAAGCAGCTACTATTACTGTAGTCCGTGAGGTAAAGATAAAGACATCTGGAGAGGGGCCAAGATGGCAGCTTAGCAATGTGCGTGTTTTAGTTCGTCCTCCAGAACAACTACTAAATAACCAGAAACAGTACCGAACAGCTCCCGGAACCACGTCAGTGACCAGACACACAACACAGCATACTCCAGCCGGGACCAGCTGAACCGGCTGCAAGCCTCCCCAAAACCGTAAGTTCCCCAAGCCACAGGGGCCGGCGCCCCTCCCCCACAGGCGGCTTCCCAGAGGGAAAGGAAAGAGACTCTAAACCTGGTCAAGGTAGAGGTCGCTCATTGGGCTCATGGAAAAAGAGGAAAGGGGAGGAAACGGAGGCTTTAGTGGCTGTGACTCTAAGGAGACTTGACAGCCTCTGGATTCAGTGGTGGGACTTCTCAGGCTGCAACTGCCCCAGGCATAGGCAGAAACGGGCTGCTTTCAGGGCTGTCTCCCACCTGTGCCTTCCCCAGGAGAGGGGTGAAGCCCAACTCAGGTGGAATCCCTCCCTCAAGGAATTCAGACCCCAGGGCTTGGCAATTTGAAGCCATTAAAACCAGCCTACAACCTCTCTTCCGTCTCCACCGTGCCCCCAGCAGGGAGAGTCTTCCAAAGTTAAAAGTGCCGCAACATCTTTTGCTGGTGCGACCCGCAGGCAGACGCACCACATACTGGGCAGGATAAGAAAAACAGAGCCCAGACACTTCACAGCAAAGTCTTTTAACCTGCTGGGTCTCACCCTCAGGGAAAACTGACGCAGGTGACTCCTTGTCCCTGATAGGAGGTCAGTTTAGTCCAGGAAAACCTGGCTCGAGTCTATAATACCTACGTAGACCCTCCTAAGGGTGGGGAGGGAAAAGACACCATACAAGCAGGGCAAGAAACAAGAAAACAAGAACTGAAAAATTATCCTGTTAAACAAAACCTAAGCTAGAGGTCCAGAAAAAGCTGAACTGAAGTTCAAAGAACAGATAGACAACAAATTCACCTAGCAAGAAAACCCTAGGTAAGAGAAGTGAAAGCAATCACCAGAATAAACTAATTAAGTTAATTAAATGTCTAGACACCAGCAAAAAATAAATCACACCAGGAAAATTGAAAATATGGCCCAAAAGGAACAAACCAATAGTTCAAATGAGATAGAAGAGCTGAAACAACTAATTCAGAATATACAAACAGACATGGAAAACCTCATCAAAAACCAAATCAATGAATTGAGGGAGGATATGAAGAAGGCAAGGGACGAACAAAAAGAAGAAATGGAAAGTCTGAAAAAACAAATCACGGAACTTATGGGGATGAAAGATATAGTAGAAGAGATGAAAAAAACAATGGAAACCTACAATGGTAGATTTCAAGAGACAGAGGTTAGGATTAGTGAACTGGAGGATGGAACATCTGAAATCCAAAAAGAAACAGAAACTATAGGGAAAAGAATGGAAAAATATGAGCAGGGACTCAGGGAATTGAGGGATAATATGAAGTGCACAAATATATGTGTTGTGGGTGTCCCAGAAGGAGAAGAGAAGGGAAAAGGAGGAGAAAAACTAATGGAAGAAATTATCACTGAAAATTTCCCAAGTCTTATGAAAGACCTAAAATTACAGATCCAAGAAGTGCAGCGTACCCCAAAGAGAATAGATCCAAATAGACGTTCTCCAAGACACTTACTAGTCAGAATGTCAGAGGTCAAAGAGAAAGAGAGGATCTTGAAAGCAGCAAGAGAAAAGCAATCCATCACATACAAGGGAAACCCAATAAGACTATGTGTAGATTTCTCA
>PVIY010011144.1:0-32681 GCA_004026745.1 Myrmecophaga tridactyla | reverse complement strand
ATCCTTCAAAAATGAGGGAGAAATTAAAACATTTTCAGACAAAAAATCACTGAGAGAATTTGTGACCAAGAGACCAGCTCTGCAAGAAATACTAAAGGGAGCACTAGAGACAGATACGAAAAGACAGAAGAGAGAGGTGTGGAGAAGAATGTAGAAAGGAAGACTATAAATAAAGGTAAAAAGAAGGAAAATTAGATATGACATATAAAATCCAGAAGGCAAAATGGTAGAAGAAAGTACTACCCATGCAGTAATAACACTAAATGTTAACGGATTAAACTTCCCAATGAAAAGACATAGACTGGCAGAATGGATTAAAAAACAGGACCCATCTATATACTATTTCTACTCAAAGGACACGAGGGCAAGGACACAAATGGACATTTGCACACCAATGTTTACAGCAGCATGATTTACAATTACCAAGAGATGGAAACAGCCAAAATGTCCATCAGCAGACAGGTGGCTAAACAAACTGGCATATACATACGATGGAATATTATGCAGCTGTAAGACAGAATAAAGTTATGAAGTATGTAACAACATGGATGGACCTTAAGGACATTATGCTGAATGAGATTAGCCAAAAACAAAAGGACAAATACTGTATGGTCTAACTGATATGAACTGACATTAGTGAATAAACTTGGAATATTTCATTGGTAACAGAGACCATCAGGAGATAGAAATAGGGTAAGATATTGGGTAATTGGAGCTGAAGGGATACAGATTGTGCAACAGGACTGAATATAAAAACTCTGAAATGGACAGCACAATACTACCTAACTGTAATACAATTATGTTAAAACACTGAATGAAGCTGAATGTGAGAATGATAGAGGGAGGAGGGCTGGGGGCATAAATGAAATCACAAAGAAAGATAGACGACAAAGACTGAGAGGGTATAATCTAGGAATGCCTAGAGTGTATAATGATAGTGACTAAAGGTAGAAATTTAAAAAATGTTTTTGCATGAGGAAGAACAAAGGAATGTCATTACTGCAGGGTACTGAAAATAGATGGTAATTAATATTTCAAAATTTCAACTTATGTGTGAGACTAAAGCAAAAAATGTTTATTTGGTACAAAATTTATATTTTGACTAGTGCATTTCCTAATATAACTTATGTAGATAGGTGGTTGAACGACATAAGTACATGGAACCTTGGGTAGGACATGAGATTTTGTTTGTTGTCCAGAATGATGCCCTGTTGAATTCCAGAGTGATTTGATCAGTGAATAAAAAAGTATTTGCAAAGTCCCCTTTGGGAAATGGTGAGAATGGGGGAAAATTCAACCTCCCCAAGTTGAATTCTTGATATTCTCACAAGCAGTGTGGACAACCAAAGCTATAGGCTGAGCCCCAAGTCTTAGAGTTTGTTCATATGACACTTAACCCCACAAAGGATAGGTCAAGTCTACTTAAAATTAGGCCTAAGAGTCACCCCCAAGAGAACCTCTTGTTGCTTAGATGTGGCCTCTCTCTCCAGCCAACACAGCAAGCAGACTCACCACCCTCCCCCTGTCTACGTGGGACATGACCCCCAGGGGTAAGGTTCTTCCTGGCAACGTGGGACAGAAATCCTAGAATGAGCTGAGACTCAGTATCAAGGGGTTGAGAAAAACTCTAGAATGAGCTGAGACCCAGCATCAAGGGACTGAGAAAACCTTCGCGACCAAAAGGGGGAAGAGTGAAATGAGACAAAGTGTCAATGGCTGAGAGATTCTAAACAGAGTTGAGAGGTTATCCTGGAGTTATTCTTACACATTAAGTAGATATCACTTTGTTATCCAAGATGTAATGGAAAGGCTGGAGGGAACTGCCTGAAAATGTAGAGCTGTGTTCCAGCAGCTATGGTTCTTGATGATGATTGTATAATAATATAGCTTTCACACTGTGACTGTGTGATTGTGAAAACCTTGTGTCTGATGCTCCTTTTATCTACCTTGTCAACAGACGAATAGAACATATGGAATAAAAATAAATAATAGGGGGAACAAATGTTAAAATAAATTTAGTTTGAAATGCTAGTGATAACACCCATGCAGTAATAACACTAAATAACATTTAGTGATAAATGAAAGGGAGGGGTAAGGGGTATGGTATGTATAATCTTTTTTTTTTCTGTTTTTGTTTTATTTTTCTGTTGTCTTTTTATTTCTTTTTCTGAATTGATGCAAATGTTCTAAGAAATGATCATGATGATCATTGTGATATTGTGAATTACTGATTATACATGTAGAACAGAATGATATGTCAAGAATGTTTGTGTTTCTTGTAATATTTTTTTTATTTAAAAATTAATAAAAAAAATGGTTTAAGACTTACAAAGACAAAAGAGCAAAATGGCAGAAGTCCTGTATTATCAGTAGTTTATTTAACTGGAAATGTATTAAACTTTCCAGTAAAAAGGCAGAGATTGACAGAATGGATTAAAAAAAAACAAACTACATGCTGTTTACAAAGATACAAGGTGGATGAAAAGGAAAGGCTGGAAAAAAAATATGCCATGCAAAGAATAACCAAGAGACATCTGGGGTGGCTGTATTAATATCAGATAAAACAGACTTTAAGTCAAAAACTGTTATTAGGGACAAAGGTCACTGTGTATTGATAAAGGGGTCAATTCAACAAGACAAAACAACAGTTATAAATGCACATGCTCCTGATGGCAGAAGTCCAAAATATATGAAGCAAATATAGATTTGAAGAGAGAAATTAGACAGTTTTATGTTAGTAGTAGGACACTTCAATACACGACTTTCAATAATGGATAGAACACCTAGACAGAAGATAAATATGAAAATAGAAGACTTGAATGATGTTATAAATCAACTAGACCTAACACATATATATAGAACAATACAGCAGTAGATTACACATTCTTCACTACTATTCATGGGATATACTCCAGGATAGACCATATGTTAGGTCACAAAACAAGTCTCAATAATTTTTTTTTTTAAATAGTGAAATCATATCATGTATTTTCTCTGACCACAATGAAACTGAAATCAATAACACAGGGAGAAATGGAAAGTCTACAAACATGTGGGAACTAAACAACATACTCTTAAAAAAGAAGAAAGCACAAGGGAAATTAGGAAACCTATTAAGTAAAACATAAAATATAACATACCATAACATATGGGAGGCAACAAAGGCAGTGCTGATAGGGAAATTTATAACACTAAATGCTTACAATAAAAAAGAACAAAGACTAAAGGGAGTTCTACAGGCCGAAAAGAAAAGACAGACAAGAGAGTCTTTAAGGAGAGTGTAGAAATGAAGATTATCAGTAAGGGTAACCAAAAGGATAAGAGAGAAAAAAAGAAGATATGACAAAAAAAAGCCAAAGGGTAAAATGGTTGAAGTACTGCTTTTACAGTAATAACATTGACTGTTAATGGATTAAACTCTCCAATCAAAAGAAAAAGACTGACAGAATAAATAAAAAATATGATCCATCAATATGCTGTCCACAAGAAACTCATTTTATACCCAAAGATACAAACAGGTTGAAATTAAATGGCTGGAAAAAGATATTCTACACAAACAGTAACCAAAAAAGAAGTAGAGTAGCTATACTAATACTGGACAAAATAGACTTTAAATGCAAAAATATAAATTATAAGAGACAATGAAGGACATTAAATATTAATAAAAGGGGTCATTCACCAAGAAGAAATTACAATCATAAATACCTATTACACTAACCAACGTACCTCAAAGTACATGAGGCAAACACTGACAAAACTGAACAGAGTAACAGACTTCTCTACAATAATAGCTGGAGACTTCAGTACAACACTATCTATCAACAGATAGAACATCTAAACAGAGAATCAGTAAGGAAACAGAAAACCTAAATAATATGATAAATGAACCAAATCTAAAAGATATATATAGAACATTGCACCCCAAAACAGAACATACATACTTCTCAAGTGCTCATGGATCATTCTCCAAGATGGACCACATGTTAGGTCACAGAATGGTTCTCAATAAGATTGAAATTATATAAAGTACTTTCTCTGACCATAATGGAACAAAGCTGGAAATCAATACCAGGCAGAGAAATATAAAATTCATAAATATATGGAGGTAAAACAACAAAGTCTAAAGCAATTAATGTAATATACCACATTAACAAATCAATGGGGGAAAACCACACAGTCATCTCAATTGATGCAGAAAAGGCATTTGACAAAGTCCAGCATCCTTTCTTGATAAAAACATGTCCAAGGATAGGAACAGAAGGAACTACCATATGATCAGAAATCCCACAACTGGTTATATACTCAGAAGAACCAAAAGCACAGACATGGACAGACATTTGCACACTGATGTTAACAGCGGCATTATTCACAATTGCCAAAATATGGAAGCAACCCAAGTGTCCATATCCATGAATGGATAAACGAATTGTGGTATATATATATATGATGGGTTATTATTTGGCTGTAAGAAGGAATGAAGTTCTGATGCATGCGAAAACTTGGATGAACCTGAGGACATTAAGTAGAGTGAAAAAAGCCAGGCGCAAAAGGACAAATATAGTATGATCTCACTAATATGAACTAAATATAATGAGTAAGCTCATGGAGTTCATATCTAGAATATAGCTTGCCATAAGATAGAATAAAGCTAGAGAAAGGGGAACTGATGCTTAATTGGTACAGAATTTTTTGATATACTGACTGTAAATGTTTGGAAATGGATAGAGGTGATGGTAGCACATTATCATGTGTGTAAATAATGGCGCTAAATCATGTGTGACTGTGATTGAAAGAGAAAGTTTAGGATCCTGGATATCACTAGAAGGAAATCTAGAGAATGAAATGAGGGACTGTATGACATAGTGAACTCTGTTGTCTATGATGAAAGTGATTAACAGCACAAATACAAGAATGTTCTACCATCAGTTAGGACAAATGTTATGTCACAACTACAAGGTGTTAATAATAAGGTGGCATACGGGAAAAGACATACCTAATGCAACTATGGACTACAGTTAACAGAAATATCTTAATGTTCTTTCATCATTTATAACAAAGGTAGCACACAGATGCTAAATGTCAATAAGGGGGTTTAGGGACACAGGGTTTTTCTTTTTGGAGCTATGAAAAGTTCTAAACTTAATTGTAGCAATGAAAGCACACCTTTGTAGTTATACTGAGAGCCACTGATTGTACACTTGAGATGGAGTGTATGGTGAGTGAATAAAACTGTTTTGAAAAAACAACAAAGATCTCATATCAGAGACCTAACCTCACAATTGGAGGATCTAGAAAAAGAGGAAAAACTAAGCCCAAAACAAGCAGAATGAAGGAAACAACAAAAATTAGAGCAGAGATAAATGAAATAGAGACTATAAATAGAGAGAATCAGCAAAACCAAAAGTTGGTTCTTTGAAAAGAATAAAATTGACAAACCTTTAGCTAGACTTACAAAGAAAAAAAAAAAGAAGATGCAAATAACTAAATGTGGTATATCCATATAATGAAATTTTTCTTAGCAATAAAAAGGAACTATTGATACATGCAAAAATATGAATGAATCTCAAATACATTTTGCTAAATGAAAGAAACCAGATTCAAAAGGCTATATATTGTCTGATTTAATTTACGGAACATTCTGTAAAAGGCAAGACCATAGGACTGGAGAATAGATCAGTGGTCAGGGGCTGGTACTGAGAATAGGCAGTTGACTACAAATGGACAGCACAACAGAATTCTTGTAGGGGATGATGGAACTGTTGGTTGTGGTGGAGGTAGCTACACTACCATTCATTTGTCAGAACTCCTACACCATGGACTGAACTTTACTGGATGTTAAATAAAAATTTTTAAATATCTTGATAATGATTGTATAATGATACAGCTTTCACAATTTGACTGTGTGATTGTGAAAACCTCGTGTCTGATGCTCCTTTTATCTACCTTGTCAACAGATGAGTAGAACATATGGAATAAAAATAAATAATAGGGGGAACAAATGTTAAAATAAATCTAGTTTGGAATGCTAGTGATCAATGAAAGGGAGGGGTAAGGGGTATGGTATGTCTAATTTTTTTTCTGTTTTCATTTTATTTCTTTTTCTGTTGTCTTTTTATTTCTCTTTCTGAATTGATGCAAATGTTCTAAGAAATGATCATGATGAATATGCAAAAAAAATTTAATTTGTCTTTTTAAAAAAATTTTTTAGTAATTAAAAAAAATTACAAGAAACACAAACATTCCCAACACACTCAGCAATTCACAATATCATCACATAGTTGCATATTCATCATCATGATCATTTCCCAGAACATTAGCATCAATTCAGAAAAAGAAATAAAAAGACAACAGAAAAATATAACAAACAGTGAAAAAAAAAATTTTACATGCCATACCCCTTTACTGATCCCTTTCATTGATAATTTATGTCTTGATTTGAATAATAACTAAGTAAATTTGCCATTCCATTGGAGAACACATTATTCTATTAATTTTAAAGAGTTAAGACATGATCCAGAGAAGAGTGGTTTACCGGTGCTGCGACTGCAGTCTTTCCACTGGTTCAGCCTTCCGTTGAATTCCTTCCTGAAATATCATATCTGCTTTCTTAAAGTTTTCTCTTGTTTCATATTCTTCAGCCCATGAGATATAAAACTGAGCAAGTGAAATACCAATCCCTTGGTTGTGTAAGTAACTGTACATGTCCAAAGGTTCATTGCATAAATGCCCCTGTAACAAATTAAAAGCATCAACAGTTAACCAATTTCAAGTCACTATTATTTGCCTAAATATGTGCCAAACAATCAAGAGAAATAGTAGTCATTATAATTTCTGCGCTGAAGAAAATGTATCTATTATAATGTGATAAGGACTATACTGGGAGAACATAAAGAGCAAAAGTGAGAAATTGATTTGGAAATAAAGAGGATGAAGAAGAAAGAAGATATATGAACTAGCCTTGAAGGAAAAACAGGCTTTCATTAGGAGAATGGGGAGGGAAGGCCTTCTAGGTAGAGTAAATAGCATAGACAAAGACAAAGAAGACTGAAAGTACATGGGTTGCAAACAAGATATGAGTCTGGAGAAAATGTTTATAATAGGTCTTGAATGTTGAGCTAATCAATTTTTTTCTTTTTTTTATTATTCTTCTGAGCTAATCAATTTTTTATTTATCTCATAGTCGATACATGTTTGTTGGAAAGGGAAAGCTATAAGTAAAGAAATGACCTGATCAGATCTGGAATTTAGAAGAAACCTGGTTAAGTCCAGATACAATGTAGACAACTCTAACAGCAAGAAGGGGAAAAAAATAAAAATCCCAAGCAATAAATATTTTTATATATTTTCTTAAGGAAAATAAGAACAAATATACATGTATGCATACAATTATGCATACAATTTTAATCATAATGAATGAAATCTGATTTTATTCCACTTAATATTACACCATACATTTTCTATGCAGTTGCTTACTGTTTATTATTTTTAAATTGCTACACAATGTTCCATCTAGTAGATGTTCCATAATTTAAATTACTCTCCTATCTCTGAATATTTAAACAACTGATAATTTTTCCCAATTTAATACCATAATACATATCTTCATGATCACAAATTTCAAGTTTTATACTACTCCCTTAAGATAAATTCCTAGAAGTAGAACTATTTTTTAAAAATAATATATTGCTTTTAAGTTTCTAAAGAGGGTTGTACAAATTTAAAATACTAGTAGGAATAATAAAAAATGCTAGTTACACCAGAACTTTATCAGACTTAAAAACTACTAAAAAAAGAAGTTTCTAATTTCATAGAAAAATGGCATCTCAATGTTCTAATTAGGAGTTCTTTTACTACTAAGGAGGCTAACATTTTTCTTCTTTTTCGTTATGTATTTTTCTTTCATATCTATCTGTTTCTGATCTATCTATTCCTGATTGAGCCTAGGTTAAGGCCTCTTTGTATTTGTTCCCATGGAACTCCGTACTTTCGCTTTTGTTAGAATTAATAATCAATTGCTTAATATCTGTGGAGCAAGATAACTAAGCTCCACAAAGGCAGAAACTATTACTATCTACTATATTCCAGTCCCTATCCAGGGTCTGGTACAATAAATATTGAATAAATGCATGTTTCATTTACATCTTTGAAAAGAACAATTTGTATTTTATACAAAAATTTTATTTTTTAGGTACAAGGGTGGCTCAGAGGTAGAATACTGGCCTGATATGCGGGAGACCTGGGTACGAGTCCCAGACCATGCATAAATATAAATATAAATATAAATATATATATATATTTTCAAAGCAAAATTGTTTAATGTGTACCTGGTTAGCATCTATAATGTACAGATTATTGCTGATCATTCTAGGGCTGATTATTTGAATTTAAGAGTTGTCTAGTCCAGTGCATCTCAAATTATCTGTAGTAAAAGTGTCATTTTTTTTTTTAAAAAAGCTTTTCATTCCACTGCAAACTGATATTTTTGTAAAATCCAATAAAAATAAACATTACTAGAAAAATGATGTGCTTGCATGTTGCATAATATCAAATTGTTATCCAAGTTTCTAAGTACTTATTCTCAATTTTTGTACTTATTTTTTATAACCTGCACCATTCTTTCTGTGGCACTGGTCTAGAATACATACTTTTTAATTTATGATAATCTCATTGCTCTTATGTACCAGCACCAGAGTAGCATGAGTAAACATAAATTTTAAAAGTCATTTTAGAGGTTCATCTAGTCCAACCTTGTAATAATTACATATAAAAATATTGAATATTAGTCTCTTTGCTAACAAATCTATTTAGCAGTCTTTGGGTGCCATCCTTTGTTATAAATTTCTATAACTAATATCTCTAAGGTAATTTTCCAACCATAGATAAGGATTCCAAATTGATGTCAAATGTCTTGCTGATATCAAGATATATTTTGCCTTCAGGATTCACCTATTTTCCTAGACCAGTAGCTATTTGAAGTTTAAAAGCCCTCCTTGGGAAATACATTTCAGTCAATACATCTATTGATGGATTTCAAATGTCACTATTTTGACAAACTACCATGGCTGTGAACAGTTCTAAATATTTTTTGGTTACTTTTTTCTAATCTCTTTTTGGATAAAAGTAATACAATTACTGTCTGAGAAACCCTGGTCATTAATTTTATGAATATGTTTACACGAAAAATAGAGGAATGTTCAAGAAATAAAAGAAATTCATGCCAAGTGAGACAGTACAAAGTAGTCAGATATTTTTCACTCTAGCAGTATTCTAAGTGAAAGAAACCCAAAGGCTGATAAAGAGTTTTTTATGGTGATATTTCTCAAAAAGGGGAGAAAGGGATACCAAAATCACCTACAGAGCCTTTTCCCTAAAAAATCTACTGTTTCCATCTGTTGGCACCTTCATGTCCTCTTCCAGTCAGTTGTATGGCCCAATTATGTTTAAAATAAATAAACAAATAACCCGTAATCCACAGAGAGATATATAGGCCTGTGATCAATCTTACAGGGATAAAAAATATATTTCATTCCATACTTAAAGTAGAACCAATTTAATAAATAAGTATGTACCAATGCTTAGTATCTACTGAAGGGCTCAGATTTTGTCATTTTTTTGGTGTACTAGAAACCTGTAGAGTAAATCTCTTCATTTAATATTTTAAACTCAGATGGTACTTGAGAAAGACTCACCAATTTAAGCCAGAGATTGAGAAATCGAGGATCACTATAATATCGTTTTTCTCCTTGTAGTGCTTCTACAGCTCTTTCCAATAATGTTGACATGTTACTCTCCTTCCCCCCCTGAGGATAATTCTGCTCTGTCCAGTTGATATACCTAAATGGGAAGAAAAAAAGTATTTTTAAGTTAAATGTGTATTTTTGTTCTTGCTCCAGGACCCATTCTGTATTCCTATAGGCAGAAATATCTAATATATTAAAAATACGTTTATTTAGAGGCTCTCAATGATATACCCTAAACCACTATCTCTCAAGCTTTCTAAAGTATCTCTAATATGTGCCTCTGGGGATGACTAGGGATGGGCATGGGCGTGTGCGCCACAAACTAGAATTTCTTCAGTCTTGAATACCATAGGAAGATATACTCTGATCATTCTAATTCTTGATATACCTGAAACACTTCTTTCTACTCTGACACTGCTTCGTACACTTCTGTTTGAGAAGCATGGTCACAAGTACTCAAATGTTAGGTTTCTGCTGCCCTTGTTAAATAAAAAGACCTACCTATCCCACACATCCAGAGGGTCATCTCCGGTGTAAAATCTAATTTCAGATTCAAATGTCCTGAAATTTAAACAGAAAATGTTAGTATATGAAATAGTAACAAGAGCCAAATATATAAAGATTATGTCCATTTTTATTCACATATTAAATGTTTTATTATCAACCTAGCTAGAGGCAGTGAAGTTTATTAAACAAAAAGAAAAAGAATAGAAATAACTTGGATTCTTTCTTGAGTAATTATGCAACATAACAGGAGGGATAAAACATACAAAATTAACTAAATCAATTCCAAGACACATACAGAAAAGCAGTATTACTCAGCAGTTAAAAGATCTGGAATGAGACACCCTAGGTTCAAATCCCAGCTCCAACAGTCCAATGAATGATACTGACAACCTACTTAAACTTTCAGTTTTCAATTCTTTCATCTGTAAAATGGGAATAATAGTATCTATCTTATTAGGTTGATTACTGTTAAATGTAAAGTGTTTACAACAGTGCCTGATACACAGTGAAGTATTCAATAAACGATAGCTATTATACATGTACATGATAGCACTCAGCAAACTGTGTGCGTGTACACACACACACACCCTCCCCCAAATATAGAGAAGTTAGAATCTTAAAGTTAAGGAAAAATGCCATGAGTAAGATGTATGATTAGTCAGAGAAGAATAATATCATGTATTTGGGGGGAATGTCTTAAAGAGTAAAATATGACTTTGAAAGGCAGAGGGCCATGACTAAGTTAAGATTTACCAGTTACAATAGAGGGGATGTACTAGATAAAAATCACAATGTGGTTAAAAGAGCAACAAAAAATATATTAAGAGGTTATGTTTGATATAAAGAAAAATAAAATAGCCTGACACAAAGGAATTTATACCATGATAAGAAAAACAAGATACACAAATGAAAAATTTAACAAACAATACAAAGCAGAATAGAATATTACAAATGCCAAGAATGAATAGTGAAGGTCTTAAGGAGTCAAAAGAGAAAGAGGTATCATAGAAGCAGCCTCAGAAGGTAGGAATGTAAAAGAACCATAAGATTTGACAGAAAAAGGTAGATTTCCAAGAGAGGGAAATCAGTATTGAATAAATGATGAGGGGAGTATTTATCCAAAGGAATTTAAGTGGACCAATTTGAGCGAGCTTTAAACTGTAGAATAAGTCAGTATTGGGGAATAAATGGATATATATGGAGAGGTAAGAAGGACATGCTTTAAATGTGAATTTAAAGACTTTGGGATTCCATCTTTCAAGTCACTATTAGTTCTTTAATTGGAAAATATCTTGAGTATGATAAGTAAACATTTAAAAAGATTAACCAAGCAACATTATAGGAAAAGGAAACATCAGAAGAAGGAGGCATAATTATGAAGTTAATATGGTGATTTAAGTATGAGAAAATGAGAAGAGTGCCTGCAGAAATGCTTTAAAAAAAAAAATCCAAGAACAGTATTGATAAAAATCAGCAAACTTCCAAACTGGCTAAAAAATTTGATGCCACCCAATCAGAATCCCAGCAGGCTTTTTTCAAGACACTGACAAGATGATTTAAAAATGTATTTGGAAAAGCAAAGGACAGAGAATAGCCAAAACAATTTTGAACAAGAATCACAAAAGTTAGGGAAATCACTTTCTATGTGGGATATGACTCCCAGGGGTGTAAACCTTCCCAGCAACGTGGGACAGAAATCCTAGAATGAGCTGGGACTCAGCATCAAAGGATTGAGAAAATCTCAACCAAAAGGGGAAAGAGAAAAATGAGACAAAATAAAGTTGTCAGTGGCTGAGAGATTTCAAACAGAGTCGAAAGGCTATCCTGGAGGTTATTCTTACGTATTTTACATATATCCCCTTTTTAGTTTAAGGTGCATTAGAGAGGCTAGAAGAAAGAACCTAAAAATGCAGAGCTGTGTTCCAGTAGCCATGTTTCTTGAAGATGATTTTATAACAGTATAGCTTTTGCAATGTGACTGTGTGATTGTGAAAACTTGTGTCTGATGTTCCTTTTATCTACGATATTGACAGATGAGTAAAAAAATATGGATTAAAAATAAATAAATAAAGGGGTATGGTATGTAAAATTCTTTTTTTCTTTTTCTGTTTTTGTTTTATTTTTCTGTTGTCTTTTTCTTTTTCTGAATTGATGCAAATGTTCTAAGAAATGATCATGATGGTGAATATGCAACTATGTGATGATATTGTGAATTACTGATTATATATGTAGAGCAGAATGAGCATATATTAAGGATGTTTGCGTTTCTTTTCATTTTTTTAATTAATAAAAAATTATTAAATAAATAAATAATGGGGAAACAAATGTTAAAATAAATTGGGTAGATGGAAACATTAGCAGTCAATGAGAGGGAGGAGTAAGGGGTATGGTATGTATGAGTTTTGTTCTTTTTTCTTTTTATTTCTTTTTCTGGAGTGATGAAAGTGTTCAAGAAATGATCATGGTGATGAATACATAACTATGGGATGATATTGTGAGCCAGTGATTTTATACCATGTATGGAATATTTGTACATTAAGAATGCTTGTGTTTTAGCCCAAACAACCCCAAAGAGAGGTATGGAAAGTTCAAAGGTGATGGTGAAATTCTACATAGAAGATAGGACTTAACAAATGAATATGAATGCTGTATCATCAAATTGATACTTCTTTTAGTCTCCAGTATTTTAGAGCAGCTAGAAGTAAAAACCTGAAATTGTGAAATTGTAACCCATGTCAAACCCATATAGTTAGTTCTACAACTAACTGTGGTGCTGTGCTTCGAAATTTATAACTTTTTTGTATATATGTTATTGTTCACAAAAAAATAAGGGGAAAAAGTCAATTGTGATGATAAAAAAGTATTTAAGCCCTCTAGCCTCCCATATCCTGGAGCAGCTAGAAGGAAAAACATGAGAGGATCGTATGGTAGCCCATGACAAACTCTGTGATCTGTCTTGCAACCACTTGTTGAAGAGTGCTTTGAAAACTATTGCTTTTCTATTTCTTTGCTTTGTATATATGTTATACTATACAATAAAAAAAGTTAAAAAAAAATAATGCTTGCATTTGTATGTTGTTTATCAATTAAAGTATTTTTAAAAAGTTAGGGAAATCACTCTACAGGACTTTAAAACTTATTATAAATCACCAATAATCAAGACAATGTATTATTGGTGAAAGGACAGACAATTAGGTCAGCGGAACAGCACAGAAACAACAGAAATAACCTATACATATACAGTCAAATAATTTTTGACAAGGGTCCCAAAGCAATTCAATGTAGAAAAAAAAGAATCTCTTCAACAAATGATGCCAAAACTATTGAATATCCACTGGGGAGAAAAGAACTTTTACTCCTACTCATACCAGATACAAAATTCAATTTAAGATGTATCCTAGACCTAAACTTAAAAAATGAAAAGATAAGTTACTAAGAGAAAATAAGAGAAAATCTTTATAACTTTAGATTAGGCAAAGAGAAGACACAAAAACACTAACCACAAGAGAAAAAAAAAAACACTAATTGAACTTAAATTCTGCTCATAATAAAATACCACTAAAACCATGAGCTGGGAGAAAATATTTGCAACACATACACATGATAAAGAATTGTATACAGAATATATAAAGAATTCCTGAGCCCAATTTAAAAAATGGGCAAAATATCTAGCAGTATTTACCACAAAATAAGATTTACAAAAGGACAAGAAGCACATGAAAAATGCTCCCCATCATTAGTTATCAGGGAAATGCAAAGTAAAACCATAATAAGATGCCACTATATATCTACTAGGATAGCTAAAATGAAAAAGACTGACAACACCAAATATTGGAGTGGATTTGGAGCAACTAGACTCTCATTAAGTATTGACAGGAGTGAAAAATGTTATAACCACTTGAAAAGCTAGGAGTTTCTTTTAGAGTAGAACATCAATTCTACAACCAGCAATTCCATTCCTGGTATTTATACAATAGAAATGAAAATCTATATCACAAAAACCCTTGTACAAGAATGTCCATAGCTGCTTTATTCACAACAAAAAAACCTGGAAAGAATCTAAATGTCCACCAGTAGATGAACGGATAAACAAACATATGCTACTTAGTGACAAAAAGGAGCAAGCTACTGATACATGCAACATGAAAAAGCCTTGAAACATGGTAAGTGAAAGAAGTCAGACACAAAAAAATACATATTATATGACTCCATTTATATAAAGTTCTAGAATAGAAAAAACTAACTTATGGAGATAGAAATCTGATGAGTAGTTCCTTTGTGAGGGAAGGAGGATTAACTGGAAGGGGCAAAAGAAAACTTTCTGAGACAGTAGAAATGTTCTGCTTGAAACGCATTTATCAAAATTGATTAAATGGTACATTAAAAAAATCTAAGCATTTTACCTTCATTACCTGTGACCAATTGATTTTTTTTTTTTTTTTTACATGGGCAGGCACCGGGAATCCAAACCGGGTCCTCTGGCATGGCAGGCAAGCGTTCTTGCCGCTGAGCCACGGTGGCCCGCCCGACCAATTGATTTTTGACAAGGGTGCAAGTCCACTCAATAGGGAAAGAATAATCTCTTCAATGAATGGTGCTGGAAAATCTCAATTCTATTTGCAAAAGAATGAAAGTGAACCCTACCTCACATCATATACAAAGATTAACTCAAAATGGACCAAAAACCTAAATGAAAAAACTAAAATTATAAAACTGTTCAAAGAAAATATAGGGGAATAACTGCAGAACCTTGAATTAGTCAATGGATTATTAGACTTTATTATTAGACCTATATTATCAGACCTAAAGTACAAGCAAACAAGAAAAAAATAAATCGGACTGCATCAAAATTCAAAACTTTTGTGCATCAAAGGACATTATCAAAAAAATAAAAAGGTAATCTGCAGAATGGAAGAAATATTTGGAAATCACATATAATATCCAGAATATATAAAGAACAGAATATATCCAGAATATATAAAGAACTCCTACAAGTCAACAACAAATAGACAACCAACCAAATTTAAAAATGACTTGAATAAACATTTCTCCAAAGAAGATAAACAAACAGCCAAAAAAGCATATGAAAAGATGCTCAACATCATTAGCCATTCAGGAAACACAAATCAAAACCATAATGAGATGCCATTTTATACCCACTAGGACGACTATATTTTAAAAATGGAAAATAAGTGCTGGTCAATGTGTAGAGAAATAGGAACCCTCGTGCATTGTTGGTGGGAATGTAAAATGGTGCAACTGCTGTGGAAAACAGTTTAGCTGTTTCTCAGAAAGCTAAGTATAGAATTACCAAATGACCCGGCAATCTAGGTAGATACCCAAAATAACTGAAAGCAGGGATTTGAGTAAGTATTTGTACCCCAGTGTTCATAACAACATTATTCACAATAGCCAAAAGTGGAAGCAACCCAAGTGTCCATCAAGGGATGAATGGATAAACAAAATGTAGACTATCCACACAATGGAATATGATTCAACTGTAAAAAGAACTGAAGTTTTGATACCTGCTACAACATAATGAACCTTGAAGACATTATGTTGAGCAAATCAGGCCAGATACAAAGGGACAAATATTGTATGATCTCATTTACATGAAATAACTAAAACATGCAAACTCATAGATAAAAAGCTGATTACAGGATGGCACGGTGGGGACTGGGGTACCCAGTCAATGTACCCATGCTCAATGGGTACAAAGTTTTTATTTGGGGTGATAAAAAAACTTGGGTAATGGATGGTGGTGATGGTACTTATGAATGTGATTAACACCACTGAACTGAATACTTGAAAATAGTTACAATAAAAAATTTTGTTGTATACATATTACAATAAAAAAATTTTTTAATAATCTAAGCTTTTACTACCTATAAATTATACTTAAAAAACAAAATACACATACATTAGCCCGTAGTGACTGACTAAATAAAATTAGGGTGAAAGAGTAGTGAGTAAGATCATTTTAGGAAAGAAAAAAGGAGGTCATACATGAGAGAAAGAGATTCAGTACTTACTACATTAAGTGAAACATTTAAGTAATTATATATTATGAGCAGGTTAAAAGACATTTAGAAGGCAAGTAAAAGATGTAAATAATAGCTGAACAATTCTGGAAAATTTCAATATGGAAGGGAAAGCAGAGAGCAAAGAATTGAGATTTAGGTAAAACAGAGTAGGAAGCTAACAAGAAAAAAGAGAGGGTAGTCAAATATGAAAAAAAATAGTAAGATATCACAGAAGCTAAGAGTTCAGAAAAGAACAGAAGGAAGAAATCCAAAATATAATGAAGGTTAAAAAGGGGGGGGGGGGGAAGAACACCACCATCTCTGAAATAAAAAAATAAACCCAATGCTTCTAAACAGCCAATGAGATGGACCAGGATATACATTATAACAAAAAAGTATGATAATTTGCCCATGATGGCAGAGTTTTTGTCAGATTGTGGGTAAAAACTAGTATTTTGTTCTATTTTTATTTTTTTATGTATATTTATCAAAACATGTATTAGGCAAAGGAGAGTAAATTTTTTAGGTCCATTTGAGTGATGGGGAAGGCCTTTTCTAATCTAGAAAGTTTGTGAAATCATTATTGAGAAAATTTCCAATATGAAACCAATTCCTCTAAGGCTTACATTATCTTTAGAAGCCATATTCCCAAAATACTCTCCTACAAAGTTAATAACTGAATACACATGAAAGATAGCAAATTCACTTTCTCTCAGTACTCAGATCCAAGGAAACAACCTGTCTAATTGATTATCATCACAGTTAAGTCTGTTTAGGGGTCCAGAATGACATATTACTTTGGCGAAATATTATTATACTTGCTTTACAATACTTATCATTACCCCCTCTATAAGATGCATTTCAACTGATCCAGCAGTTTAGCTGCTTCACAATGAAATAAATCCTGTAGTCCTTGCTCTTAATCATACTTGAGGAGGTCTTTAGATAGCTGCAGTATGATGAGAAAGCAGGTGAGGAACAGATCCACATTTTTGAGGAGAATTCCTTAAGCCATCCTTAAGTATCCACATTTACACCTTCTCCCAAGTTGGGGAAGAATGCTGAAAGTTTAAACCCCAACCATTCTACACACCGTTTCTGATGCTGAAGAGTAGTGTTACAAGCAGATTCTTGCTGTGCCAATGCTCCCTGAAGTGTGGACATGATCCGCCCTTGCCTTAAGGGTTGTACATTTTCTTTACTCAGCTCCCATTCATCTCCCTCCAGGGACATGGCTTCACTGTGAAGAGGGAAGCAAAAGTAAATCTCATACCAACACTGGCTTATTATGGCACTAGCTTATTATAAATAGTTTCAGATAGGTGATTATTCATGACCTTTAGGTTGAATATGAATGGGCTGGCACAATAGTGAGTTATTACACTACTGTTTCTGAGATTTTTTGTCATCTGCTTTCCAAGTTAGTGGAGATAATACTGCCTGACAGAAGACAGAACTGGGAAGGGGTATTGGGGACCATACTATCAGACTGAAGTTTAAGTTAGGAAGAAAAGAAGGAAAAAGTATTATAAACTTACAAAAGGCAGCAGTTCATACCTACTACTAAAAGCACTGTGTAGTTTAGTTTAAAATTAGCACAGCATTGTCAGACCAACAGTCCCTGCTTGACAACTTAAAACTGAAGTTTGGATACACAGGTAGCCCAGAGTAGAAGCAGACAAATGTACAGTTCACTGGTCACAACTGACTCCCCCAGATTCTATCATCAGAGGAATCCCCAAGAATTATGGGTCATGGATTCTGTGGTTCAGAGCTCTGCAATGGTCAGATGGAAGCCTACTTCTGACCGAGAGACATTTTCTCTGCAATAAAAATAAACACACACAAAAAGGCAAGGGAAAGGCAAAATCTTCAAAAAATAGAATGTACAATAAACGTGACCTCAATCTGGAAGGGAGCTGAAAACTCAGGAAAGTAACCCAAGCGATTAATAATTAGGTTGTAACCACTCACATCTTTTTAACTATAGTGTGAACCTACAGAATCCAGTACACAGTAAACTGTGAATAAATGTTTGTTGAACACATGTGAATTTATTCTCTTGGCAATTAGGCTATCTCAATCAAGTGGCCCATACTGAGCAATTCTCTACTGCCTCCTCCCAGTCCCAGTCTTTCCCCACCTCAAATAATGACAATTCCATTCTTCCAATAGCTAAAGACAAAAAAAATCTTAGTGCCAACCTTGGTGCCTCTCTCACATACTCCCTACCCACCCCCACTCCACCCCCAGTTAGCCAGCAAATCCTGTCCACTCTACCTTCAAAACATATCCAGAAACTAACCTCTTTTCATCATCTCCATTGCTTACAGCTTTGCTCAAGCCACCATTATCTCTTGCCTAGATTATTTCAATAATCTTTTAACTGGTTTCCCTACTTCCATCCTTTGCCCACTGCAGTCAAAGTGATCCTATTAAAACTCATGTAAGATGACATCTTTCCTTTCCTTAAAACTTTTCAGTGACTTTCAATCTGACTCAGAGTAAAATCCAAGTTGTTAGAAAGCCTGCCCTGCATCCTCACCTTTTATATTCATTTCTTTTTACACTCCTGGTTCATTCTGCCCCAGCAATACCGGCCTTGGACAGGCCAAAGACAGATCCATCCCACACCAGGTGTTTGTATTTGCTGTTTTTTCCCCAAAATACATTGTGTTCCTTCAAGTCTTGATCGAAATAACACCTCCTCAAAGGCTCTCTATTCAAACCCATCTAAAGTTGCACCCCCAACACTCCCTATCCGCCTTTCTTGCTTCATTTTTTTTAGTACATACTGTACATTCACCTTTTATTTTACTTATCTTGTTTATTGTCTGTCTCTCCCCCCTCTCATACCACCTCAGAACTCAAGCTTCATGAAGACAGATTTTTCTGTTTTTTATTCGCTGCACCTAGCACTTAGTAGGCACTCAATAAATATTTGTTGTATGAAAGAAAGCACTATAAATATGCCATTTATGTAGGTACTGTGTACTCTACAATGAAAACGGAATACAGAATTCCAACCCAGAAGAACTTAAATTTATAAGGAAAAGTAGCAAACATGCAAAGTAGCGCATTTTCAGACCTTTACACTATTGGCATAATAATAACACCTACCATTTTTTTTTAGCACTTATTTGGTGACAGTTACTAAATAAACACTTTAAATTCTCCCAAGAACCCTGCAAGGTGGCATTAATATCAGCATTTTTCATATTAAAAAGATCCAAGGTCAAATGGCTAGCAAATGGCTGAGCCTCATGTGATACAAACACAGACCACTCTACAAATTCCATGCTTTTTGGATCACTGGGGTCCCACAGCCTCCTTTGCTTTGAAGCTGGATGCGGCTGGAGGCAGCTGGCTTCTCACGTGTTCTCACCCCATTAAGGTCAATGCTCATCTAGTGTCTTCACCTCCGCCCCCCCCACCCCCGTCCGACTCCAACGTGAAGGAGACTCCGGCAGGACCTGCTTTGCTAACCTGGCCAGTTCTTTCCCTAACTGCTATGAGCGGAGCCGCTCTCACCTCCAAGCACCCTCGGGTTTCACAGGCCCTGTTCCCAGCAGCCCTTCCCCCGCGCCTACCTCTGAGCGCCTCCTTCCTTCATCGCCGCCATCCTGCATTCCCGGCTCGAGACCCTCCTTTTAGAGCGGGCCTTTTTTCAGGGCCACAGGCCGTTTGGTCTTATTTCCGCAACCTGCCCTTATAGGTACCGAAGTGACCAGAGTGTGTTCTCCGACAAAAGCATGCATCCCACTCGATCACAAACTGGCCACCTCAAACTCACATCCGCAATCACCAAGTTTCAAATTTAACGGTCCCGCGCGGGCGAGGCGTAGCCACGCCCCTCCGCTCCTCCGTGCTGACGTCTCTGGCCCAAGGCATTCTGGGGATTGTAGTTTGTCTCAGGCTTAGTCCACGCGCTCGCGGTGCATAAAGTAAGTTGGAGTTCTGGGGATATTATAGCTGCTGCGCAGTTGCTGTAGGCTTTGGGCGCTGTAAGTTGCTCCCGGAGAACTGGCTCTAAAGCGAGTCTCTGACCCGAGCTAGGGATGCTTTACGCACCGGAATTTCCTTGGTGTTTTGAGTGTAGAGAGGCGTTTTTGAGTCCTTGCTTTTGGCCTGACTTTTCTAGGGTGGCTCAGACAGGCTTCCATCATCACCTGCTGTCTGTCCCAAGTCTTCCCTGTGTCCATGGTTCTCAGGCCTCTTTGACCCAGCTGTTGGCTGCCCTACTTTTTGTTTGTTTGTTTGTTTTTGTTTTTGTTTGTTTCCTGCCCAACTTTTTAATTCAAAAAAGTTGGATTCTGGTTCTGTACAATCATACCAAATGTGCAACCTTAGGCAAGTCACAAATCCGCTCTGACCCTCGAGGGTTTTTCTTCATCTATTAAATGGAGATGAGATTTTCTTGCATTCTCTTCTCTATTGTCCGCAAGCAGAAAACATAGCCCTGTCATGGCTCCCAAGGATTTGCCTCTTTGCCCCTTCAAGAGACCACTCTGATGGACACTGGACTCTTTTTTTTTTTTTTTTTTCAACATGGGCAGGCACCAGGAATCGAACCCGGGTCCTTTGGCTTGGCAGGCAAGCATTCTTGCCTGCTGAGCCACCGTGGCCTGCCAGAACACTGGATTCTTAGTGCCCATTCTCATTTCCCAGTGAAGGGAGCTGTGGTGGATTCACTTGTGACCAGGGGGCAGGGTCTTTCGTACATATCCAGCTACAGGGAGTCCTCCTTGATGACATGGGAGTGGTGGGAGAGGTGGAAATTCACACAGGAGGGAGCCAGGAGTAGATATCCACTACCTCCTGACTCCTGTTTTCCAACTTTCTCCATCTTGGTTCATACTATATAAACTCCTCCTTGCTCTAAATTATCAGCATGCTGGATTGCTAAAGACTGGAAATCCAATTCAAACTGGATTGCTCAGAAAAGGGAATTTACTGGCTCTTATAAATAAAATACTTCAGGACACTAACCTTGGACTCAGGTGGTGTCATAAAGACTGGGCCTCCTTCCATTTCTTACCTCTGCTGTCCTTCATGTTAGTTTATCATTCTCCGGGTGGCAATAACTTCAGGTCTTTACCTTCAAGTTCAGATTCAGGAATCACCCTAATTAGCCCCTTTCCCTCTCCACCCCCTCCAAAACAATCACTGGGCTCTGATTACCCTGACTCAAATCATATGTTTCACCTTGAGACTGAGAAAGGGATGGTTCCCACAGGAAGTTCTGTTTACTCTTTCTTTCCAAGTGTTCTATATCCAGGAAGGCTTCCTGGATTACGGGATGTGGCTCATTTTATCTTTTCCCTTTTACCAATACTTACCTAGTACCTTACTTCCTTTCCCCCAGGGTATCCTATTCATGTCTACAGTGTCTTAATTTTGACTCCTCCCTATAAACCATCTTGGAAATGTGGCATTTGATTATTTGATTTCAGTCTCTCTTACAGCCTCGTGAGATGCTCCATGAACTGTGACATAACAGAACAACTTTGGGGCTAAAGCCTTTGCTTGTTTCACCAGGAAAAAAAAAAAGGGAGGTAGGTAAAAAAAATGAATAAATAAAATTAAAAAAAAAAAGGTGTATGACTGAAGAGCTCTGTAATCTTTTTTGGAATATGAGCTCTTGTTAGGCTAGATTGTGGCTTCCCCAGTACCCACCAGTGGTGAGGAAAGTCAGGATTAAGTTCTTACACGCTTATGTTGAAAGAGGACGTGACCAAGACTCAACCTGGGTGCCTCTGGTATGCCAGGCATGGGTGGGACGTGGAACGTGTAAACAATGAACTAGACAACAGTTCTTGCCCTCAAGGAAGGTCAGGCTAGTGGAAGAAGCAGACAGAAAACCAGACAATTTTGGTTGATTGCTGCCATAGTCAGAGATTAAGTAAGTGCAGGGGACCATGGAAACACATAGGAGAAGGTTTCAGACCAGTCCTGGGGTATGTGAAATTTTCCTAGGGAAGACGATGAGGCTAAAGAGAAAAGAGGTCTTGGCACAATCCATTGAGTGCAATAACACAAGTTGTATAGTAGCTGAAGTTCTCTACAGTACGTGCCGACCTCTTCTCTCCGTTGAGTTCTCCCAACCCAAGCCTCACCCCTTTGACCTCCATGCTTGCCCATCAAAACTTACTTGTCCTGTGTACCATTGTCACTCACCTAATTGTCATGTTGAAAACATAAGAGTGAAATCATAATAAGATGTTAATTAATGTTCTAATGCAATATTTTCCCCATCATGTTCTAAGATCTTAATAGATGTTATGTGGGTAAAGAGTTTAATATTCAAATAAGTTTCAGAAATGCTGGGTTAAGTGGGTATCTTTTTATTTGTTAGAGAATTGTGTGTTTACAGAACAATCATGCATCAAATACAGGATTTCCATATACCATCCTATTATTAACACATTGCATTTGTATGGAACTAAGTGGATGTCTTTACTGAAAGGCTCCCTATAGCCCTTAATGTATCAGAGTGTACAATGAATCTCCAAGGGAAGGGCTGCATTGGTTTTCTATTGCTACCATAATAAACTACCACAAATTTCATGGCTTAAAACAATACAATTTTACCTATCATAACCTGCCAACCCCCAACCAGGACCATTCCAGCCAGTCCTAAAGAACACCTAGGGCAATATATAAGATTCCACAAGCATTCCATGCACTAGAGTAACTTTCCAGAAACCTACAACCTCCAGATGGGTCCCTGGTCCTGATAAGCCCTGAAACCTAGCCCAGCCTCTCTAGTACATCAGATAGTTCCATCTCCCTACCCTATATTAGTGACAGACCCTTCCAATATCAAAAAGTTATAATGGTCATAGCCCAAACACTCCTAAAGATAGGGACAGAAAGATCAAAGGTGATGGTGGAGTTATACAGAGATGATAGGAATTAACAAATGAATATGATTGCAGAATCATTAAATTGATATCTCTTTTAGTCTCCAGTATTTTAGAGCAGCTAGAAGTAAAAACCTAAAATTGTGAAATTGTAACCCATGTCAAACTCTGAAATATGTTCTACAACTAATTGTGGTGCTGTGTTTTGAAATTTACAGCTTTTTCATATATGTTATTTTTCACAAAAAAAAGAAGGAAAAAAGTCAATTGTGATGATAAAAAAAATATTTAAGCCCTTTAGCCTCCTATATTCTGGAGCAGCTAGAAGGAAAAATATGAGAGAATCGTGTAAGCCTCATGTCATGAGCCCTGGGATCTGTCCTGTAATTACTTATTGAGGAGTACTTTGAAAACTATTGCTTTTTATTTCTTTGCTTTGTATATACATTATACTATACAATAAAAAAAGTTAAAAAGTTAAAAAAAAACAAAAAGCAATACAATTTTAATATCATACAGTTGGATCAGAAATTTGTCTCTGGTCTCACTGGGCTAAAATCAAAATGCTGGGCTGGGTTCCTTTCTGGAGGCTCTAAGGCAGAATCCATTCCCTTGTCTTTTCCAGTTTCTAGAGGCCTCTGGTATTCATTGGCTCATGACCTACTTCCTCCATCTTCAAAGCCAGCAATGTAGCACCTCTCTGACCCGGCTACCATCACCATATCTCTTTCTCTTACGAAAGTCAGGAAAACTTCCCAACTTTTAAGGACTCGTGCGATTCCATTGGGCCCGCTGGGATAATCTAGGATAAGCTCTCCATCTAAAGGTCCCGAACTTTACTCACATCTGCAAAGTCCCTTTCATCATGTGAGGTAACATAGTCCCAGGTCCCAGGGATTAGGACAACGACTGTTTTTTTTGGAGGGGGGTGGAGTGGGGAGCATTATTCTGCTTCCGATGGGGGTGCAAAATATGCTAGGGTTTCCAAGCGCATTTGACTATGAAGAAAGCCACCTCGCACATCTTCTTTCAGAACAGATTTAGGAGATGCTACTCAATGCATTGCCTCCTCTAGGGCTTTTTGTATTTTAACAGGAGGCTCCAGGAGAAGAAAATTCGTGGAAGAATAAATCTTATGGTGGAATTTCAGTACAGCGGCAACTGGTAGCTTAGGGGACTGTTCCAGCAAGTCCCTCAATTTCATCTTTTTATTTCAAATGCAAAACCATCCCTACCTGCATCGGTGGCTTGTTAGATAGATTTAGTTATCAGAGAGTCTGTGTTTTCTTACTTGGTCTTGCAGAGATGGATGTGTGTGCCTGAATGTGTAAAAACTGATTTTCCCCAACTTTAAGTTCATATGTGATATAAAATGAAGGTTTAGCAGGCCAAACACTCCAAAGATAAAAACTGCTGGGTCTCTAGGGAACCCTTAAACTGACTGTTTAGTGTACAACCACAAGAGGAGGGAGGGACTACCTGAGGGTGGAAGGTCAAGGGGGGGGGAAGAATGGCAGGGGGAGGGGATTTTCTGGGCCAGATGGAGACCACATCTGGGAAAGTAGCATCGCCATGCTAGCCTTTACCACAGCAACAAATCAGCCAATTAGAGCAGCAGCTGCATCTTAAATTTATCAGTGATGAGTTGTCTTGAAGTAAAGGAACCAATGAGAAGAGCCACAATAAACCAAATCAACTTTTGTTGCCAGGAAGAAGGGAGGTGAAGGGTGAAAAGATGCATTAAGCCTAGAGCTAGGGGTTGCTAGCTGCTGCCCAGTTGCATCTGACAGTAGCTGTTGCTGACAAGACACTAGGGAAATCATTAAGGAGCTAGGTTCACCTCTTTTTGATTCCACAGAAACTTCTTTCTAAATAGTGTCTCTGATTTCCTGCAGAAGTACCCTGTTTTTCATAGGTCTTCTCAAAACACTGAAAGTAGCCTGACCCAGAATTTTCACACTGATATATGCAAGAAATATGCGTGCTGAATGAGAGCTAGTAGTTATCAACTTGCATCTGGCAGAAAAGAACCAAAAGGTCAGAATGGACCACAAGCTGAGAAAGAAGCAGTCATAAGGCAGGGCTGTTAAGAAACAAGGTACAATGTGGAGCAGAATACACTGTGTAATAGGAAGTGCAAAAATATTGTTTTGCCCTGGCATTATCCTGATCAGAGTTTTGTGCTCCAGGAAGGTCTTAGAGAATATAGAGAATTCTCAGATATTCATTATTGTGCTTATTTTACACATGGGGTAATCTAAACTCAAAGAAGTAAAGTGGTGATGAGAGTCACCCACTGAGGAAGAACAGAGCAGGATCTGAATGTTGCCACCTTCTTACTCTAAGCCCAGTACTTTGTGTACCACAAACCTCAGTTCTAGATTAAGGGATTTGACTTGTCCTAAGGTTTAATATACTTCAGCCTCCTTCTGGGGGAAGGATCCTTCTTCAGCATCGTTTGTAGTAGGAACTTCCAACACATTATGTTAGGCATGTCCTGTGAACTGATGGGTGGGGCCACAGCTGGCAATTTTGTTTGCCTTTGCGGAAGAGGAATGGTGAAGACAGGAGGGTTTTGCACATGGGTTTAGGGGGGACTGGAAAGGGTAGGACCTTGGCCTGACCCCAAGAACTTGAGGCCTTGTGGAGAGAGAGCCTGCAGGCAGAGGCTGCAGGAGCTGGCTCTGTGTGGTGCTGGCCTCCAGCAGTACTGCCTTCATGCCCAGATGTGAGGGCACAACCTACCTCTCTCATCTCAAGGACTGGTCATGCTGAGAGTGTCAGGTGACCTGCACCCCCCCTCCCCAGGACCCAGACCTCAGCATTCTCACAGTGGACACCAGCAGAGGTCAGGTGTCCTTGTACTCTAATGACCTTAGAGACGGAGATAACCAACTGGGGGGGAGGGGGACAGGAGCAGGAGAAAAATAACATGGCAGATGCAGGTGGATGTTATGGAGCTCCTAGTGAGCATCCCGACCCCCAGGAGAGGCTTTAGCAGGGGGAGGGGGCTGATCCAGGTCACGTGTAAGATTGTGCAAATTATGCCTGATCCAAGAGTGCATGGCTAGAGACACAAATGGGGGTGCCTTTCCTTTGTCCATTCAGAGGGACACCTTTAAAAAATTCGTCTTCCCAAAGGGGCCACCCTTTTCTAATTCACACAAAGCACTGGTGCTGGAGGTCCTGTGGAAGAGCCAGTGGAATTTTCATTGCTAGTGTACATGAGACTCCACAGTGGTGAGGCTTGAGGAAACATGTTCTATGCTAGTGTGTCCTGATGCAAGCAGGTGATGGTCCCTCGTTAGGTAAACAGCAATGGGAAGGCTCCTAGCAGAGCCAAACAAGGTGGGAAAGCTGAGAAGAGGATAGTGTCTGGGGGGTGGATATATCAGCACTCCTGACATTTCTCCACCAGGCATGCTTCCTTTGCTTCTCTCAGACATGGCCTCCTGGGGCTCGGTGCAAACTGCAGAAAGTTCACTTCTGACATTCTGAGGCGCCCAGCTGTGGGAGGCATCCCTGCAGATCTGGCCTCTGCATTGCACTTCCCAGGAAAGGCTGGAGATCAGAGGTCCCCGGCTGCGAGGGGTAGGACTATTGGAAACAATTTAGTTTGGCCAAATGTGGGTACCAAGCATGGAGATGTTTGGGTTGCCTGGTGAGAAGCTGGTCACTAAGCGAGGTAGGAAACGATTCAGAGAAGAATTAAGTAAGATGTTGAGCTATCTGGCCTCTGATCTCACCTCTGTCCCCTTCCCTAGAGGTTATTTTGGTCTTGCTTAGTGGTGTGAGTCCAGCCAGGATTGGCCAAAACTCTTCCCTTCTTAAAACAACTTTAGTGAGCCTGGCCCTGGCACTGTGGGATCTACAATGCCGTCCTGACCAAAAGGGGAAATGAAGTGTAACAGATAAGGTATCAATGGCTGAGAGAGTTCAAATAGAGTCGAGAGGCTACTCTGAAGGTGGCTTTTACACAAGCTTCAGTTAGACATTGCTACGTATCATAACTTGCTAAACCCCAACCAAAACCATTCCTGCCAACTCTAAAAACACCTAGGGCTTTATCTGAGATACTACAAAGTTCCATGCGTTTGATTACTTTCCAGAAATCTACAACCCACCGATGGGTTCCTACGCTGGATTAAGTCCTGAAACCCAGAGGGCCCAGCCTCTCCAGAACATCAACTAGTTCCATCTCTCTATCCCATATTATTGACAGCCCTTTCCAATATGAAAAAGGTACCGTGGGCATAGCCCAAATAACCCTAAAGAGTGGGAGAAAGATCAAAGGTGATGGTGGAATTATATAGAGAAGATAAGGATTAGCAAATGAGTATGGTTGCTGAATCATTATATTGATTTATATTTATAAATTATATTTCTTTTAGTCTCCAGTGTCTTGGAACAGGTTGAAGCAAAAACCTAAAATTATGGAATTGTAACCCGTACCAAACTCTGAAATCTGTTTCTACAACGAATTGTTGCAGCGTGCTTTGAAATTTATTGCTTTTTTGTATATATGTTATTTTTCACAATTAAAAAAAAAAACAAAAAACAACCTTGGGAGACTAAGGGCCAGTGGGAAACCAAATCCGGGGCCTTAGTAGAGCAACTTTGGAGGAACTCTTCACATCTCAGAATCCCAGACTCACCCCTGGGCTTGAACATATGAAGATTAAGACACTGTCTCTTGAGCCAGGACAAAACCACCCTTCTTCCCTGTGGAGCTCTTCAGAATACTGTTGCCTTTCAAGAGTGTCAATACCTTTCTTCCGACACAGGCTCCCCAAGCTGCAGCAAGGAGAAAATAATCCAGACACAGTCAGAGTTAGAAAAGACACCCCTCCTAACAGTAGAAGACAGCATGGAGAGCTGCAAAGCGCTCTGGATCAATTTGTCTTCTTTTTGATTTCCTACCCACCCCTACCCCGCCCCCCACACACACACACTGTAAGGAGTGCTGGAAGAGGGTGGGCAGATCGAGAGAAAGAGGCAGGATGTTGGCCTGATCTGGTCCCCTGCATTTTCACCAGGGTATTTGAGAGGCTGGCTTCTCCCAACTGTGAGACACATGCCTGGGACAGACTCAGACCTTGGTCACAGATTACCTGTGGCAGCTGTCACGGGAAAGACCCTGCCACATGGACAGGTAGGAGAGAGGCTTATCCCTTCTACCCATGGCCTGCAGCTTCCTTAACTGCGGAAAAAAGAAATTGAACCAGCTGACTCCCTTCTAGTGGCCAAAGGCTCTGGGGTCCTTGATGTTTCCCTCATTAGAGTATAAGAGCAAAGAGGCAGGGTATTTGGGTTTTGGCTCCTCGTTGAATTCCCAGGACCTGGCCCAATACAGGTGCTGTATAAATACTGGTTAACTGACTGACTGATGGAAATGAATGAAAGAGAATAAATAGTTAGCATATGATCTTGTTGGACCAAGCACCCGAGGACACCCCTCCTTCATTTATTCATTGAAGAACATTTATTAAATATCTATTTTGGGTCAGGTGCTGTGCCAGGCACCAGGGGTATAAATAT
Source organism: Myrmecophaga tridactyla (assembly GCA_004026745.1). NCBI lineage: Eukaryota > Metazoa > Chordata > Mammalia > Pilosa > Myrmecophagidae > Myrmecophaga > Myrmecophaga tridactyla. The sequence continues at coordinate 4,010 of PVIY010011144.1, read as the reverse complement.
GAAAAAGGCGTGAGCCCTATGCTCAAAACAAAACAAAAACCATCTACAACATAGCAGCTTGTCCTCTATAACCTGGTTGTGTGCCTGGAGTTAGAGGAACTTAAAAGAGGATGCAACCCTCCCCCCTCCTCCAACTGAAGCTGGGAACTAAGAGAAGGGGAGGTCCAAAAATGTTGCCAAGGAGGCCTTGACGAAATGAGTAGGAATCGGCTAGAAGGAGAGAAAGGGTTTTCCGGGCAGCAGGAACAGCCCATCTGAATGCATGGAGGCGAGTGCATGGGGGTCTGGGGAACTGCAGGGAGTCGTAGTGGTAGGAGCTTAGGGGAGGTGTGGGGACCTGGCAGGAGGTGCTGCTGGCTCACTGGGTCTGGCAGGCAGCAAGGTCAGGAGGCAAACCCAGCCTCCTCTGTTCCCAGTCTAGGGCAGGCATCCAGCCGCAGCCGGCTGGCCCGGAGAGCTGGCGCTCTTCCTTCTGAGCGCTCAAGTTTCCTACCTATTGAGTCACCTAGTCCTCTGGCCTCTGGGAAGGGCCTGCAGGTCTCTCTCCCCTGGCCCAGGCAAGAAGGGGCGGGCGGGGCACAGAGGGGGCCTCGCACCTGGCTGCGTTCCCTTCCTCAGCCCAGACACAGCCTCGGATGCCAAGCTGTTTTCACTTATTTACTTCATCCCGGCCAAGCCATGGAGGCTGCCAGGAGCAGGAAGGCTGCCCCGGCTAGTCTGACGGGTTGGGCTGCGCTTCATGGCTCCTTTCTCTCCCAGAGGGGTTAGGGCTCTGCTGCTCCACTCCTTGCTGCCCCCAGCTCTGACGTGCCCCCGTGGGCTGGGGTATGCCCAGCTCCCGGCCCTGGCTCCTTAGCCAGTGCTCCCCACCTGCTGGCTCCCAGCCCCCACCCCTGTCCCGAGGGCATGATGAGGAGCACTGGGCTGTTTTAATTTCTGCCTCTTTCTTTGCCTCTTGGACCCATCTGCAGATTGAGGTAGCGCCGCTGTCAGACAAATTCTTGCTTCCACCCAAGGTCCTGGGACTGGAGGAGACTCTGCACTGCAAGAAACGATCCTCCCCGGGCTTCACACCTGGGGGAGGTTCTGTTCCCCAGAGGGCGTCTGGACAAACTTGTGAGGGTGTTTCTGCTTGTCCTGGGGCGTTGGGAGTACTGCCGGCATTTAGGGGGGTCGGCCAGGGATGACCTGCAAGGGGAAGGACAACCCCACACAACCGCAGACTGTCCCAGCCGAAATGGCAGGAACACCCCGAGGGGCCCGCTTCAGTTACAGAAGTGCATCTGTGTACTCTCTACAGCAGTGCTTCTGGGGAGCTTGTTAAAAGGCAGCGCCCGTTTGAGTAGGTCTAGGGTGGAGCCTGAGAGTCTGCATTTATATACGGAGCTCCCCGGTGTTGTTCCAGCTGCTGGACCCCATTGCAGGGCAAGGCTCTGCAGCACAAATGCGCACGCATTTATAGCTATTTTCTTTGAGGGAGGGGCATTATATTTGCAGGACATTTCATCAGCAGAATTTGTGAAGCTGAATATTGCATAGTGGTTTTTAGCTGGAAGAGACATTTTTGATTGTCACGACTAGGGGGATGGCGGGATCACGGGAGCGCTACTGGCATCTAGTGGGTAGAGGCCAGGAATGCTGCTAGAAACATCTGCAACGGGCAGGACAGCCTTTCACCAAAAGAATTATTCAGTCCAAAACCTAAGTAGTGCTGAGGTTGAGAAACCCTGGCTTAGAAGAAATTAAAAACTAGTGTGCCATAGATTTGTGAGCAGTGTGACTTCACTGGGCATTGACTCTGCCCCACGACACACGGCAGGCCCTACTGAGCTCCAGCAAATTCAGCCAGTCAGAACTTGGAAGCACAGGACCATGGTCCAAGTGAATTTACCATGGCAAATAGGCATGATACTTTGTGACACGTAGAGATTATGTTTTTTTTCAATGGGCCAGGACGGGGGTGGGGAGCGTGTAGTGGGGCGGGGCTCAGAGGAACAGGATGAAGGAGGCGCACATGGGTAGATGTGGGTATTCCCATGTTTTGATTCCAGCACTGGGTGGTCATTCATGGGTGTTCCTCATATTATTTTGAAATAATTAAACATAAACAAACATAAAAGCAGGCCATGCTTGGATCAATGAGGAAACAGCATTACAGACCAAGGTTTGTGACTAAGCCATTTTTTAAACCTGGGATTTTAAAAAAAAACCTGAATCACCTATGGTGAATGACTAATAATAAATTCATACCATTGTACTCATTGCAAAAATGTCTGTGAGGAAGAGAGAAGGTGCCAGGCTATGCAAAAAGACAAAGGTAGGGAATGTGGGAAGAATGCCATGGTATTAATTTTCCCTGCATATGTGTGGTGGTTAAGTGCCTGTGTTGCCTTGGCTAGGTTACAGTCCAGTTGTATGGTCAAGCAAGCCCTGGCCTGAGTGTTGCTGTGAGGATATTTCATGGATTTAAATCATCAGTTGTTTGCATTTATGTCTGATAACATCTATAATCAAATGAGGAGACTGCCTTCAAAAATAAGAGAAGCCTCATCCAATCAGTTGAAGGCCTCAAAAGAAGGGATGGGGCGGGCCATGGGGGCTCAGCAGGCAGAGTTCTCACCTGCCATGCGGGAGACCCGGGTTCGATTCCCGGTGCCTGCCCATGGCAAAAAAAAAAAAAAAAAAAAAAAAGATGATTTTAGCAGTCAGAAGGGAGAGTTTCCATCATTGAAAACCTCCTTCATTGGAGTTCCTAGCTTGAGGCCTGCGCTACAGGATTCAGACTTACCCATCCCTGCAGTTGTGTGAGCCAATTCCTATAATAAATCTCATAATATTTACATTACATATGTGTGCGCCTCCTGACGGTTCTGTTTCCCTAGAGCCTGACTATGGGGAATCAGGAAGGCATGGGGCAGACAGGCTCTTCCCTCTTCCCTTCAATTCCAGCCATGCAGGGACCCGGACTGTCCCTTGGGGTTATCACAGTGGAACACAGATGGCTGCAGGCCTGGTCTTCCTGTTGCACATCCTGACAACCTGCTGCCTAGAGGGGGCCCCCGTCAGGTCTTTTGGCTACGCTGCCAGGAGCAAAGTATCGGCTCCTCCTTCAACTCGGCCCGCGGCCCAACTGCAATGCGCAACTTGGTTCCATTCATGTTCAGTTATTCTGCTGGACAGACATGGAGAATTGATAACATTTTCTTCGGCGTCTTCCTTGTCTGCCCAGGATCCCTCTATCCTTATGCCCCCCAGGCTCCAGTTACCCGGGCCCTTCCCTCCTCTTTATCTCTTGCAGAATCTCAATTAATCCCAGAGTACCTGGAGAGTATACTCTGCTTTAGACTTTCTTTACTTCCCACCCACATCAAAACTTACTTGTCCTATGTTCCACTATTTCAAGACATTTTTCTGAGACCAGTTATTCTATAAATGTCCAAAAAACTATCTTAAGTGAGGCTGATAGATTTTTTTATTATGAAAACCTCCCCATACAGTATATGTGCATTTTAACAGAGGATATCTGAATAGCTAATGTCTCAATCCAAAGAAATCATTCCAGTGGTGGGAGTTCTATGGTCTTTGGTGGGAGATAAAATTCACCAAATGTCAGAGTGAGAAGAGGTCTTATAGATCTTGGGGTCTCTCAATCGCAGACAAGGAACTGAGGTTTAAAAAAGTTACGGCATTTGCCCAAGGTCACATAGCATATTGAGGGCAGAGTTGACAGCACAACCCAATTCCCATTCCTTCATCCATTCAGTCAGTCACACAGTTAGCAAAGCTTTTTTGAACATTCATTATTACATGCCAGGCATGAACTAAGCAGTGGGGAAGCAAACACAAACAAGACAAGACTGTTGCTCCTAAGAGCCCCCAGTCTAGTGGATGAAGACAAATTAGTGTAGAAAGATAATTCCAATAAAGTGAGGCCAATCATTCACCAGAATGATCGTATGAAGGATGGGCACATAGGGGAAAGAAAGAGAAATCCCGAGGCTGCTGCATAA
>PVIY010011143.1:0-66354 GCA_004026745.1 Myrmecophaga tridactyla | reverse complement strand
TTGATTCCTGGTGCCTGGCCATGCAAAAAAAAAAAAGAAAAAAGAAGCGCTGCAATCAAAAATTTAACCACACATATCTGGAGGAACTAGAAAAACAGCAGCAAACTAAACCCAAAGCAAACAGAAGAAAAGAAATAAAGATTGGACTAGAAATAAACCACATAAAGGATAATAAAACAATAGAGAGCATTAACAAAAACAAAAGTTAGTTCTTTGAAAAGACCAATTAAATTGACAAACCCTTAGCCAGACTGATATAGAAAAAAATGTGAGAAGACACAACTAAAAAATCAGAAATGAGAGTGGGAACATTATTATGGACCCCACAGAAATTAAAAGGATCATAAGAGGATACTGTAAACAACCATAACCCAATGAATTAGACAACCTAGATGAAATGGGCAACTTCCTAGAAACACAAGAACAACCTATACTGTCTATAGGAGGGATAGAAAACCTCAACAAATCAATCAAAAGTAAAGAGATTGAATTGTCCATCAAAAACCTGCCAACAAAGAAAAGCCCAGGACCAGCTGTCTCACAGTTGAATTCGATCAAACATTCCAAGAAAGTTAATACCAATACTGCTCAAACTATTCAAAAAAATTGAATATGAGGGCACACTAACTGATTCTATGAAGCCAAATCACCCTCATATGAAAGCCAGATGAAGATATTAAAAGCAAAGAGAATTGCAGGCCAATTTCTATTATGAATACAGAAGCAAAAATTCTTAGCAAAATACTTGCAAATCTAATCTAATAGCATGTTAAAAGAATTGTACATCATGATGAAGAGAGTTTTATCCCAGGTATGCAAGGCCATCAAAAAAGCAGTTATTGCAACACACCACATTAACCAAACAAAGGGAAAAATGCATGATCATCTCAGTTAATGGAGAAAAGGCATCTGACAAAATCCAACATTATTTCTTGATAAGAACCACTTAGAATACTAAGAATAGAAGGAAACTTCCTCAATATGATAAAAGGTATATATGAAAAACCCAAACCTAGTACCATAACCTAATGGAAAAAGACTGAAAACTTTCCCTCTAAGATCTAGAAAAAAGAAAGGATGCCCACGTCATCACTTTTATTCAACATTGAACTGGAAGGTATAACTGGAACAATTAGGCAAGAGAAAGAAACAAAAGTCAAATTGGAAAGGAAGAAGAAAAACTTTCACTATTTGCAGATGACATGATCCTATATATAGAAAGTCTCAAAAAAATTTATGACAAAGCTATAGAACTAATTGAATTCAGCAAAACAGCAGGGTACAAGATCAACTCACAAAAATCAGTAGGGTCTGTATAAACAAGTAATGAGAAATCTAAGAAGGATATCAAGAAAAAATTCTACTTTCAATAGCAACTAAAAAGTTAAGCATATTGAAATAAATTTAGCCAAGGATATAAAGGACTTATGCATGGAAAACTATAAGATTTTGCTAAAAGAAATTAAAGACCTAAATAAATGAAAGAATATTCCATGCTCATGGATTGAAAGACGAACTATTGTAAAGATGTCAATTCTAATTAAAATGATTTATAGATGCAACACAATCCCAATCAAAATTCCAGCAGCCAACTTTGCAAAAATGGAAAAGCCAATTACCAAATTTATTTAGAAGGATAAAGGGCTTCAAATAGCCAAAATCATATTGAAAGAGAAGAACAAAGTTGAAATACTCACATTTTCTGACTTTCAGGCTTATTACAGAGCTACAGTAGCCACAACTTTGTAAGGTACTGGCACAAGAATAGATATATACAGACTGTTATAGTTTGTAAGCTGCCAGAATGCAATATACCAGAAATGAAATGGCTTTTAAAAGGGAATTTAATAAATTGCAAGTTTACAGTTCTAAGCCTATGGGACTGTCTAAACTAAGGCATCCAGGGAATGATACTTTAATTCATAAAAGGCCAATGGGTCTGGAACACCTCTGTCAGCAGGGAAATCATGTGACTGGCATCAGCTGGTCCCTTGTTCCTTGGACCCTCTGTTCCTGTGGGGGTTCCTCACTTTGCCTTTCTGGGGCTGGCTTTCATCTTTTGACTTCCCTTGGCTCTCTCCAGATTTCTGGTTTGCTTAACATCTCATGGGAAGGCACATAGCAACATCTGCTGGGATCTAAGCATCTCCAAACATCCATGTCTCTGTTCTCTGAAACAGCTGTTCTCCAAGTGTCTACATCTGCTCTGTCAGCTCTGTTCTCTCCAAAATGTTTCCTCTTTTAAAGGACTCCAGTAAACTAATCAAGACCCACCTGGAATGGATGGAGCCACATCCATTGATCGAAAGATCATGCCCGAACTGGGCGTACCACATCTCTGTAGAAATAATCTAATCAAAAGTTTCCACCTACAATGTCGAATCATGATTAAAAGAAACAGCTGCCTCCACAAGATTTAAACATGGCATTTCTTGGGTACATAATACTTTCAAACCAGCACATAGACCAATGGAACAGAACTGAGAATTAAGAAATAGACCCTCACATCTATGACCAATTGATTTTTGACTAGGCCACCAAGTCCACTCAATCAGGAAATAACAGTCTCTTCAATAAATGGTGCTGGGAGAACTGGATATCCATATGCAAAAGAATGATGGAGAACCCCTATCTCACACTATATAAAAAATTAACTCAAAATTGATCTAAGACCTAAATGTAAGAAATAGGACTATAAACGAAGGGAAGAAAATGTAGGGAAGTATCTTCAGGATCTTGTGTTAGGCAATGGTTTCCTAGATTTTAAAACCAAAGCACAAGGAACTAAAGAAAAAATAAACAGGAGCTCATCTAAATTAAAAACTTTGTGGCTCAAAGGATTATATCACCAAAGTAAAAAAGAAAACCTACTCAATGGAAGAAACTATTTGGAAACTACATATCTAATAAGGGCTTAATATCCAGATTATATAAAGAAGTCCTACAACTCAACAGTAAAAAGACAAACAATCCAATTTTTAAAATGGACAAAAGACTTGAATAGCCTTTCTCCAGAAAGGACATACAAGTGGCTAAAAAAACACATGAAAAGATGCTCAACATCCTTAGCCATTAAGTAAATGAAAATTAAAACCCCAGTGAGATACCATTTCACACCCATTAGAATGACTAAAGTTGAAAAACAGAAAAGTACAAGTGTTAGAGAGGATGAGGAGCAATAAGAACCCTCATTCATTGCTGATGGGAATACATTGGCATCCATAGTACCATTACTCACAATTGCCAAAAGACGGAAGCAACCCAAGCACCCATCAACCAATGAATAGATACACAAAATGTGGTATTTACATACAATGGAATATAGTCAGCAATAAAAATGACCACAAGTTCTAGTTCATGCAATAATATGGATGAACCCTAAAGACATCATGTTGAGTGAAATAAGTCAGACACAGAAGAATGAATAGTGTATGATCTCAATGATATGAATTATTAGAACACACTTAGAATCTAAAATATGGGTTTCCAGGGGCTGGACTGGGGGTAGGAAATGAGGAACTAATGCTTAAATTACACAGAATTTCCATTTGGATTGATTATAAAGTCTTGGAAATGGATGACAGTGACAGTAGCACAAAAAAAAATGTAATTAACAGGGGCTTAATTCCATTCCAGGGGCTTGACTAGGAGTAAGGAATAGGAAGTTAATGCTTAAATTATACAGAACTTCTATCTGACTTGATTATAAAGCTTTGGAAATGGATGGTGGTGATAGCAGCACAGCATTGTGAATGTAATTAGCAGCACTAAATATACTTGTGAATGTGGTTCAAATGGGAAATTTTAGATGGTATGTATGTTACTAGAATAAAAATTAAAAGATAAAGCATAGGACTGTATAATACCATGAACCCTACTGTAAACAATGGACTACAGCTAATAGTAAAATCAAAAGTGTTCTTTCATGAATTATAACAAATGTCCTACATTAATGCAAGGTATCAGTGATGGGTGGTATATGGGTGAAAAATATACCCTACTGTAAATTATGGACTATAGTTACATGTACAATTATAATTTCTTTTATCAACAAAAGTATCACACTAATGCAAAGTATTATTAATGGGGGAGGGGTATATATACATATTTATATATATATGAATGCTGCATTTTTTACATAATTTTTCTGTAAACCTACACATTCTCTAATAAATAAATTATTAAAAAAGAAATAAAAGTAATAACAAAGATGTGTGAACAAAAGGATGAATTAGACATTTTTAAAAGAAACCAAATAGAACTTTCAAGGCTGAAAAACACAATATTAGATTAAAAATCTAACATTAAAAACACTAGAAGCATTCAACAGCTGACTTAAATAGGTGGAAAAAATAATCAGTGAACTGGAAGATAAGACAAGAGAAATTATACAGTCTGAAGAGTAGATGGAAAAAAGAATGAAAACAATGAGCAAAGCCTAACGGACTTTTGGGACAACAAGAAATATATTGATATACACCTGGAAGAAGCAAACTTCAGAGAGACAAATAGTAATTTATAGGTTACCTGGGGTAAGAAGAGAGAGTTAAGCTTAATGGGTGAAGAGTTTCTGTTTGAGGTGATGAAAAAAGTAGGGGTGATTCATGGGGGCAATGGTAGCACAATATGGTGAGTGCAATTAATATCACAGACTCGTAAACATGAAAATGGTTAAATAGGAAAATTTTAGTTATATATTTGTGACTATGATAAAATTTTGTTTTTAAAAGTGCAAAAAAAGCAATCCTGAAACAAGTTCCTAACTCTTGTGAAATCTGTGGCTTAGTATCTTGTTAGTTTTGGAAATTTCTCACTTATTACCTCTTCAAAAACATTGTTTCTGCCCCATTTTTTTCTCTCATTTTAACATTTGCAACTCCCATTTCATGTACATAAGAATTTTTCCCAATATCCATTTTGTCTAATATTCTTTTTTGTATTTTCTCCCTTTTCTCTGTCTGTACTTCAGCCAAAACATTTTCTTCTATTCTACCTTCTGATATGCTACTTCCCTCTTCAATTGTGTCTAATATGCTGTTAAAACCACCTATGAGGCCTTAATTTTAGTTATTGAATATTTTTATGTTCTGGATTTTTTATTACTTTTTTCTTACAGTGTATAGTCTTTTGCAGAAATTCTCAATTTGGTTTTTTATTTTCCTGAAAATACAAAACAGTTATTTTAAAGTCCAAGTCTGTTAACTATCATCCATGGATCTGTTTTTATTGAGCCACATTTCTCCTGGTCTTTAATAACATCTTGTGTCTTCATATGGCCATGTGATCATTTGCACATCTGGGTGTAGCTATGCCTGAATCTAGATAAGTTATCCTCAAGCTAATATGAATTAGGGTTTTATTCACAATAAAATTAGTTTCTGTTAATAAGACTTAATCTCTCTTAGTTCAACTCATACTCTTATGTAATTTTTCTGATTAGTCTTCAAAGGTTTACTAAAGTAGAGAGAATTCATCTATTAGGTGTGTCCTCTGTGATTTCCCTACTCATTACCAATAACTGGGAAATAAAACAGAGCAAATATTTTATGAATGATACTTTTTCTACTCAAATGACTTCACATTAGCATTATTTGCACATCAGCATTATTATTTTGTATGTACTTCCAAATGATGTGTCTCACATTTGTAGACTTTTTCCATCCCATCATTATTCTCAACATAAACACAAATATATACCATCTGAATAATCTTAGCATTATAGTGAACAGAAAAAGACCTATAGTAGTAAGAAAGATTTTCAATTTGGGGTGAGAAATTTTAACCATCTTCAAATTTAGATCTTTCACTCACTTTATTATTTTAAAAAATAGGATGAATACATACCAAGAACCTCTCCTTAAGGGAAAAGAGAAAGCTCTAGTTTGAAAGTTTTCTGTGATCCACTTATCTTTCCTCTTTTAACAACTGACCTTTACCTTTTTTTTTTTTGACTTTTTGACTTTTTGAAACTCCCTGTAAAAATTAAAGGACATGGGCAGTGTGATGGTGGCTCTGCCATTCCAGAGACCCAGGTTTGATTTCCGGTGCCTGCCCATGCAAAAAAATAAAACAAAATAAAATAAATAAATAAATAAATAAAAATCAAAGGATACAATATAAGTAGGGATCATCACTGAACATCAGAGTAAGTAACCATGATATAACAATCCACATTCAGTAGCAAAGTTACTTGTAAATTATTCCCCCTGTGACCTGTTTGTCTTCTTTTTATTGAACTTCCCTTACCAAAATTTCTCTTAAATTTTTTTCTTCCATTTTTGTCCTATACCTGCAAATTTCCTTAGGGCAAAGATCAGATATTCTAAATCAGGGTTTCCCATGCCATTAGACCCTTCACAGAAGTCCTCATTTTGAAGACAGAATGAAACGGGCCATGACCCTGGACTTTTTCCCTAGGCAAATTTTCACCTGGAGCTCTTCACCAGCCCTTTTATAGACGGTAGTGTGAGTCATTCTCATAAGTGCTTTCTCCTCTCCTGCACACAAACCCTTGGCCTTTTCCCATTTCTCCTGCTACTATTTTGAGTTCCTTTTTCTTTGTTTCTTCTTCCATTTCATATTGTCACCCTTTTAAATTCACACTTTCATCCTTAACTAACGTAATTTGCTTTTTACCCCAGCATACATAGAGACCCTAAGCTTTCCTCCTTTTCAAAGGTTCAGTACATACAGCGATAAAATTGTTTTGATTATTTCTTCTTCCTGAACACTCTTCTCTCCTACATCTCTGATTCTAAGTCTGAGCAGTCAGGGAAAATACCACCTCTCTTTAAAAATTCCCCAACATATTTAAATTCTGCATATGTACATGTCTTGCTCGATGCATTTTAGAGTCAATATATCAGCAAATTAAGGTGCTCCATAAATATTTGTTGAATAGGCAGTATTTTTTTCCACTCATTACAGGTGTATGACTTCCTCTGCTGCCCAAGTTAAGTATTCTAGAAGAAAACAAAAGATCTGGATCTAGTCCCTCTAACTCTCTCACATTTACCTTCATTCCTTAGATTTGCCAATACGTTACTCAACTAAATTGTAACACTGAATTTTTCTTCTAGTTGAGTCATCTCATGCAGGCATTGAATTTTTGATGAAGCAATTTCCTCCTTTGGCCTGACAGAGGTATTCTTTCAAACAGCCGGCTGTTCTCAATTCTCATCCAGATTTTTCCCCATATGCAACATTCGTTGTCCCACTCTTAAAGTTTACATTATACACTTCATCCCTGACTTCTTCACTGTTCACAAAAGCTCATCGCTATGTGAGACTGTCCCTATGAATCTTGTTTAGGTAGCAAGCAATCCTTCATATAGGATGCCATCTTGCCAATTTATTTTCAACTATTCTGCAATCTGTTCCTCTTTCAAATTTCCTTTACATTTTCTGTCTGCTGAGAAAAATGAGATAAATAACCCAGTTCAGAAATGATCCTCCTCAACCTATTATTTTACTTCCAATAGCCAAGGGAGCCCCTATCCTTTAAATAAGATCATGAGAAAATGTATGTAGTAGAACAATTGACTGAACATGCAATTAAAACAAGTTATAATTATTACCTGTTTAGAAGAAACCAAAATGCAAGATTTCATGATTTTTGTTAGAAGCCAAGATAATGGTAGTAATTTTCCTCTAGTACATCGGTATGGATAATATTCAGTATGATTACCTGTTACCTAATTGAGAAAAGAAGCCTAATATAATCTACCATTTGTTGAATCCTGGAAAAGAATCAGGCACTCTTAAGTCCTTCTCATATATTCTCTCGTTTACTCCTCACAAAAACCCTAAGAGGGTCATTTATGATAAGTAACCTGGATTAGAGAAGTGAGTGACTTGCCCAGCACCCTCAAACTCTGAAATGATGAGACTGCAATTTAAACCCAGGTATCTCGCTAAATATTGGACTTCTAAGAACCAAATTCTAAACTACTAAGCTGCAATATGTTAAGAACTTTTACAACATATAGGCTAAATTCTAGATGAGAAGAGAATAATACAAACATTAGACAAACAGAAGGTCTGGGCTCCTGGGAAGTAGGAATAACCTACAGTCTTGAAGGTCTTAAACTTCTCATACATAGATTCTCATACATAGATCCAGTACCAATCAGTCTCCTGAATGTCATTTCGATTCTCTAAATATAAAGCTTCATTTTCAGGTATCCATAATTATAAGCACAATGCTTGGTTAGGCGGTCTCTTGTTTTGTGCTTACAATTACATTTGAAGCACAAGGGGGAGAAACACTTTCTTGAAAAGGTTCAGTTCAACGAATAAGTATAAACATTTTTAAGAGTTCTCAGTCTTAAAAAGCACGAAACATGTAGTATTATGTACTCATGAGTTGGCTAGAGTATAACTTTTTTTTAATACAAAATTTTACATAGAGAAGAGAAAATCCTATAAAGTCTCCTCTTCAAATGGATAAAAGGATAGAAAATTACTGTCCTTGTTCTTTTTTATATTATCATTCTACAATGAGTCTATGAAAAATATATAGTATCTGGATTTCAGAGTAGAAATTCAATCTCTGATTTAAAAAAAATTAATTTAGCCTTGCCTCTAGTAACTGCTTACCATTTAGATACTTCATTGTAATCCCAATTTATGTATTTTGAACTCATTTGGCTCTGAATACAGCAAAGGTATATTGCTTTAGGCTTAGCAGAAGTAATTCCTGCTGCAATCAATTTTCACCCAAGAAAGGCCACATAGACAGCATGAGTATTTTTTAAATGGAGACATACAGGAATATTTTTTCATGTCAAATTTCAATATTATCTCTAAAATATTTTAACTCAGAAAACTTAAACATATGTCAAGTCTTGTAAAAGCCCGTTATTAAAAATCTATTCCCAAACTGCACAATGTTAATATACTTAAACCTTTCCAGTTGGAGTAATAGACCCTAGTAATTAAATCTTACATAAAAGTAAGTCTCACCCTTTACTAACCATGCAAAAGGACCTATTATGGTATGACTGAAGCACATTCTAAAATAACTTTCTTTTAAATTTCTTGAAAACTACTTCTTACCCATATTCAGTTCAAGAAGTAGAAATTCCACATATTTATATACTGGACAAATAAAAGTTTTGGCCCTAGCTCAAGCCACAACATGATTTTTATTTCAGTCATGTCAGGACAGATTTACACATGGGAATTATATATGATCTTGATCCTTTCATTCATTCATTCATCATTGTATTCCCCAAAGTCAATCCATAAACAAGTCTTGTAACTTCTGCCACTAAAGGGCAAAAAATTACACTTTTATGTTCAGTAGCTTTTTCCTGAAATTAGAGTTTTCTTTCATTATGAATGTAGGCAACATCAGTACCTTTGCCTTTGTCACCCATAAAAATCACAGATATTTTAATATATTACTTTTTTCTACTATCTGGAATGATGTTTAAGTTTATTTCTACTTTGAAATTATAGTAGTTACTAGACCCACTACTATATCTTATTTAATGTCCGGCAAAATATTAATTATAGTGTTGATATATTAATATTGACTTTCAAAAGTATAAAAAACATCTTGATAACTGCCCTTGAACACAATTGATTTATTTTGTTTTCCTAAATATTTCATGTTATATATTTAAAAACATTATTATGAAAGGGCTTTTATAAGCCTCACCAGAACATAATTTATTCTGAATCACAACCTTTCTCACCATCTCCACCATTACTAGCCCAGCCTGAAATTCTCATTTCTAGCCACGATTACACCAAAGCTAGACTCTCTGCTTCCACACACTCCATTTCTACATAACAACAAGAGTCACGTTTTAAAATATATATATTGAGAAGGTTGTGGGAAGATAATAGAGTAGGAAACTCCAAGAATGAGTCCTTCCACTAAAAAAACTACTAGATTGTCAGGAAACTGTCTGAATCAACTATTTTGAAACTCTGTAGTCCAAAGGAACACATGCAACATCCAGGAGGAGCAGAAGGAAGAAGCAGTGAACTGCAGTCAATACCAGTGGGTTCTACTCTCACTGCACCAGTTATGATCCCCCATCCGCAGGTTCATGTACAGCAGCAATGGGCACTGCAGCTTGGGCTCTCGGCATAGCTTGCTCATGCCACAATGGGACATAAACACCTAGCTGTCCAAACTTTGAGAGAGCATGGTCTGATCACTGATCACTACTTTTGATCAGCTACTTCAGATCCCTGGGAGCCAGTTCTGGGGGTGGCCGTTGTTGCAGTCCCACTTGGGCAAAGGTGATAAAGGAATCTTAAAGACAGAAAACTTCCTCAAAACTACTGAAAACAGTTAAAGGGCTGCACTTACTGGATAAATGATAAATACAGAAAAAAACTTCAAGAGCCTAGAAGAAGCTCCTGGCCCCTCTCCTGCCCTTTATACTCCCAGCTTGTACTCCCATTGTGGGTTCCTAGCCCTGTTCCAAAGAAAGCAGAGTAGTCCCTGCGCACATACTTGGGTGTATATATATCTGTACCAATCTATCAAGTGGAAATCTGAGGGACTGAGACAGGTTCCCTGGAAATAGTCCAGAGTTTGTCCAAAGAGCAGAGAAGCAGCTTGCAGAGAGAGGGTAAAAGTACTTCAAAAGAAGTAGAGGCAGTGCTCACTTGAATCCTATAAATTATAACTGGGGGATTCCTAAGGCTGCCCTAAAGCACAAGCCCAGACAAAGAAGTAGGGCCCCTCACTCCATGCAGGCTCAGATAAGACACTGCACATTGCATTTGCCTCAGTCTAATCTTCTTTATAGGAGGGCTAAGCTAAGAAGGAGATCACCAGCTAAAGCAGACCCAATATGCAAAGACAACAAAATGTGCTTTTTGCTTTGGTTTGTTTGTTTTGATTAACTCTTGGCATTCAAGACAATCGTTCTTTATCAAGAGCTAGAATAAAACCTTACAGAACAGACAGCTGAGATGTACAATGGGCAACAAGTAGGAAATGATGGCCGATCCAAAAGAAAAAAAAAAATCCAGAACTGATCAACAAAGAGGACCAAACTCTGGATTTACCAAAGATTTTTTTTTAATAATCTTCAATATGCTTAAGGAGATAAAGTAAAACACTGAGAAAGAATTAAAGAATATGAGGAAAACAATGAATGAACAATATGGGAATATTTTTGATTTTTTATTTTGTATGCTGTATGGCAGGGGTCATATTTCATTCTTTTTACATGTGAGTATCCCCTTATTGCAGCACCATTTGTTGATTTTTTTGTTTGGTCAGCTTTTTGTTTGTTTGCTTGTTTGTCTATTTGGGAAGTGCCTGGGCCAGGTATCTATGATTTTTAACTGGAGTTAAAAACAATAACAAATGAAAAATTCCCTGAACAGTTTCAACAGTGGATTGAAGGGGGCAGAAGAAAGAATCAGTGATCACAAAGATAAAACAATTGAAATGTTTCAGGCTGAGGAGCAGAATGAAAAGAAAAAAAAGAGTGGACAGAGTCCATCAAGTGTATTGTGGTACTTAGATTCAGTTGTCAACTTGGCCAGGTGAAGGTACCTAGTTTTGCAGCCACAGACATGAGCCAATGGCACGTGAACCTCATCAGCTGCTGATTATATCTGCAGTCGGCTAGGAGGTGTGCCTGCTGCAATGAATGACGTTTTACTTAATTGGCTGGTGCTTAAATGAGAGAGCGCAACACAACACAGTGCAAGCAGCTCAGCATACCTCATCTCAGCACTCGCAGCTCAGACCAGACCTTTGGAGATGCAGAAAAGAATTACCCTGGGGAAAGTTATTGGAACCCAGAGGCCTGGAGAGAAGGCCAGCAGAGACCATCTTGTGCCTTCCCACATAAGAAAGAACCTCAGGGAAAGTTAGCTGCCTTTCCCTTGAAGAACTAACAAAATAAATCCCCTTTAATTAAAAGCCAGTTCCTCTCTGATGTGTGCATTCCAGCAGTAGCAAACTAGAACATGTATCAATACACATACTATGGGAGTCCTAGAGGAAGAAAAAAGAGAGCAAGACGGAGATGGAATATTCAAAGAAATAATGGCAGAAACTTCACAAATTTGACAAAATTCATGAATATGCACATTTGAACTCCAAATACTATAAACTCAAAGAGAACCACAAAGACACATAGTAATCAAACTGTCCAATGCCAGGACAGGAAAAGATTACTGAAATCTGCAAGAGAGAAGCAGTGAGATATGTACAAGGGAGTCCCAATAAAATTAAATGCTGATTTCTCTTCAGAAGCCAAGGAGGCAAAGGGCAGTAGTACAAAATATTTAAAGTGCTGAAAGAAAACAATTGCCAACTGTGATGGTTAAGTTCAAGTGTCAAATTGCCAGTTAATAGTGCCAGTTGTTTGGTCAAACAAGCACTGGCTTAATTGTTATTGAGAGGACATTTCATGGATTTAAATCATCAGTAAGCTGATTGCATCCATGGCTGAATACATCTAAAATCAACTCAGGAGATTGCCTTCAACAATGAGAGAAGTCTCATCCAATCATTTAAAGGCCTTAAAAAGAGAAGTGATGATTTTAGTCATAAGAAGGGAGAATTTCCATCTCTACTTCAGCCAGCAAACTTCTCCTGGGGAATTAATCCAAAACTTTCATTGGAGCTCCCAGCTTGAGTCCTTCCTTACAGAATTTGGACTTGTGCATCCCCACAGTTACATGAAACAACTTCAATAAAATATCATAATATTTAGATATTTCCTCTCAGTTCTGTTTCCCTAGAGAACCC
Source organism: Myrmecophaga tridactyla (assembly GCA_004026745.1). Lineage (NCBI taxonomy): Eukaryota > Metazoa > Chordata > Mammalia > Pilosa > Myrmecophagidae > Myrmecophaga > Myrmecophaga tridactyla. The sequence goes on along the minus strand of PVIY010011143.1, from coordinate 53,618 downwards.
AGATTAATACAACAACAAAGAATTTTATATCTGGCAAGACTTTTTCCAACAATGAGGAAGAGATTGAGACATTCCCAGACAAACAAAAGCTGAGAGAGTTCATTACCACCAGACTTATCCTACTAACGATGCTAACAGGAGTTCTTCAGACTGCAAGAAATGGACAATAGATAGTGAATCAAAGTAGCATAAACAAAGACCCCTTAGTAAAGGTTATTATATGAGTAATTATAAATATCAGTACTATGGTACTACATTTTTTGGTATGCAACGCCACTTATTTCTTCTTGCAGGTGTTAACATACAAGTGCATAAAAAGTAATGAAAAAATCCATGGGTTTAGACATACAATGTACAAAGATCTAATTTAAACAAGTAGAAAAATAAAATTGGGGAAACAGAGGCGTATAGGAAAATAGTAGGTAAATGCTGATGGAGTTAAAAAAGAATGAAACTAAATGTGATTCTATAGATTTGGGATGTTAAATTTTGATCCCATGGTAACCACAAATAAAATATATGGAAAATATATTCAGAAAGAAATAAGAAGGAACTCAAAATGACACACTACAAAAATAAATAAATAAATATGAAAATGAAAATAGGCATTAGCAAAAGAACTGAAGGTCGGAAAAGGATTAAGAATTAAAAAGAAAATAGTTTATAGGCAGAAGAAAGTCCTGCATTATCAGTAATTACTTTAAATGTAAACCGATTGAAAGGCAGAGACTGACAGAATGGATAAAAAGAATGACCGAATTATAGGCTATGTATAAGAGACTTATCTTAAATTCAAAGACACAAGTAGGCTCAAAGTGCAAGGATGGAAAAAAAAAATACACCATGCAAGTACTAACCAAAAGAGGGCTGGAATAGCTTTACTAACATCAATTAAAATAGACTTTAAGTTAAAAAAACTATTATGAAGAAGAAAGAAGGTCATTATATACTGGTAAAGGTGCCAATTCAACAAGAAGACAAAGAAATTAAAATAATATATATGGCTTGACTTCCAGTAAGATAGGGCAGTAGGAGAGGCTGAGGTCACCCAGTCTCGGTGCAACAACTAGAAATAAAATAGAAAAATGATCTGGACAGTGGTTCCAGGGTATGAGTCATCATGGTGGGTCGTCTACCCTACACAGGGACACCCTGGGCATAAAACTGGAGAAATTGGGGTGGAGAGAAGGACTGAATGTGCTCTGTCACGACCTTGGCTCCCTCACACTGGCTTGGGAAGATTTTCCCTTCGGCTTTGTAGCTGGGAGTGCCCGTGGGAAACTTGAAAGATAACAGATGTGCGTTTCCTGTGCACAGACTCCTCTTACTCAAGGTAAAGTGCCTGATCCCTGCCCTTGAGGCACGGCTGCTGTCGGAGTCTGGTTTTTGTTTTTTCGGCAAGGACCGGGAAGACCCTTCTCCAGAGAGTAAGGGGAGATGTGTAGTCTGCCAGGCTAACATCCAACTGGCCAAAGAGATCTGTTTGGGTCCTGGTGCCACTCCCTTCCCTCCACAGAGGCCTGAAGATCACAGGTGAGCACCGACAGAGAGGTGAGGCCCAGGAAGCTGGCTGAGCTAAGCGCTGTGATGGCTTCCAGCACCTCCGGATCGAAATACCTAGTCCCGCGGCTGGGTATCATCCTAGACGGGAGTCTGGGGGCCTCTAGATCCATCCACCATACAGGACACGTCTCCCTTGGGGTGCGTACCGCTCATTCCCCTGACCCAGGGTTGGTGGATTTCAGCAATGACCGGGGTCGGTAGCCCTGGCTGGGGTCCCATCGGTTTTTCACTCGATTCAGCCAGCACCTGCAGTCCGGGTCTGGTGGGCATAAGGGGACAAGGGGTTTCAAGAGTGCCATCTGCTGGGCAAAAGAGGAAGCTCCAGTCTGACAAATTGCCTAGCTGCCTATGTCTCAAACAAAGCCCTGATTAGAATTCCAACACCCCGCCCCACTTGAATTTAGGGTCTTGGTCTCATGAAGACTGATAAATCAAATCCAAAAGGGGACCTTCAAAGCTGATACAAGTAGATACAAAATCTTAAATGTGGGAAGAAAATAACTCTGCAAAATGACCCTATTCTGACATTAAAATGCCCCGTCCACAACAAAAGATCATAAAGCATGTGAAGGACCAGGCAGATATGGCTCAGCCAAATGACCAAATTAAATCACCCAAGGGGACACAGAATTTGGAACGGCTGATTAAGTTTGTTCAGAACCAAGTGAAAGACATCAAGACATTGGGGAAAATATAAAGAAAAGGCAGCTTTGACTCAGCCAAAAGCCAAATTTAATCCATCTGAGGGGACTCAGAATTTGGAACAACTAATGAAGATTGTTTATAGCATATAAAGGATATCAAGAAGACACTAGAGGAGCATAGAGAAGAATTTGAAAGAATAAATAGAAAAATATCAGCCATCGCAGAGATGAGAGATACTGTAGAACAAATTAAAACATATTAAAAATTAAAAAGCAACAAAAAAACAAATTAAAGACTCACAATAGATTTCAAGAGAGAGAAAAAAGTAAGCAAATTAGAAGACACAACAAAAGAACTTAAATGTTCAAAAGAACAAATGGCGAGAAAGATGGAAAAATACGACGTGATTTCAGGGAAATGATAGACAATATGAAGCATATAAATACAAGAATTATTGGTGTCCTAGAGGGAGAAGAGAAAAGGGATAGGAAGGCTAGTTGAAGATATAATGGGGGAAAACTTCCCACACCTTATAAAGGCATAAATATCCAAACCAAACAAACCCAATGAATCCCAAATAGAAGAAATCCAAATAGGCTTACTCCAAGAAATATATTTAGAATGTCAAAACTTAAAAAGAAGCAAAAAATCATGAAAGCAGCAAGAAAAAAAGAGATTTAGGGTGGGCAACGGTGACTCAGTGGCAGAGTTCTCGCCTATCATGCCAGAGGACCCGGGTTCATTTCCCAGTGCCTGCCCATGTAAAAAAAAAAAGAGAGAGAGAGAGAGAGAGACATTTACTACATACAAGGGAAAGTATATAAGACTGAGATCAGGCTATTCAACAGGCAACATGGAGGCAAGAAGGCAGTGGCATGATATTTTTAAGATTCTCAACAAGAAAGACTTCCAGGCAAGAATTCTTTATCCTTGCAAGTTGACTTGCAAATTCACAGAGAGATTAAAATCTTCACAGATAAACAGCTGCGAGAATATGCCAACAACAGACCTGCCTTACAAGAAATATTTAAAGGGAGATCTGTTGACTGAAAAAAGACTAGACAGGGAGGTCTAGAAGAGTATTAGCAAGGGTAACTTAAAGAATGAAAGGTAAGGGGGAGAATATATAGATCTGACGAGAAAAAACTATAGGATACACTGGCAATGTGGGACTGATCCAGGGATAAGCCTGACCCTGGCACCATGGGGATCAACAACACCTTCCTAACCAAAAGGGGTAAAAGAAAAGTAACAAAATAAGATACCAGGGGCAGTGCAATGGTGGCTCACTGGCAGAATTCTTGCCTGCCATGCCACAGACCCGGGTTCGGTTCCCAGAACCTGCTCATGTAAAAAAAGAGTTTAAAAAATAATAATAAGGGATCAGTGGCTAAGAGAGTTAAATAGAGTCAAGAGGCTATTCTGAAAGCTACTTTTATGCAAGCTTCAACTATATATTGCTAATTACTATGGTTTGCCAATCCCCAACCAAAACCATTCTTGTCAACCCTAAAGGAGACCTAGGACTTTATTTGAGATTCTACAAAAGTTTCACAAACTAAGATTACTTTCCAAAAACCTGCAACCTCCAGATGAATCAGCCCAAGAACATCAACTAGTTCCATCCCCCTATCTCATATTATTGACAGGCCTTTCCAACATGAAAAAGTTAGAGTGGGCATAGCCCAAATACCCCTAAAGATTGGGAGAAGGATCAAAGGAGAAGTATTATAACAAATATAGGACTTAGCAAACTAGTGTGACTGCTGAATCATCTTATTGCTATTTCTTTCAGTCTCCAGTGTCTTGGAGCAGCTAAAAGGAAAAACCTAAAATTGTGGAATTGTAACCCATACCAAATTCTGAAATCTGTTCTATAACTACTTGCCACAATGTACTTTGAAATTTTTGCTTTTTTGTATATATTTCACACAAAAAAAAGTTTCAAAAAATTATAGGATAAAATTCTAGAGTGGGCATTTTGAATGTTGATGGACTATACTCACTAATTGGAGAACACAGATTGATAGAATGGATTAAATAATATGATCTGTCTATATGCTGGTCACAGGAGAGACAGATTGAAGTGAAGGGGTGGAAGTAGATGTTCTATGTAAGTGTAATTAAAAGAAAGCACAAGTGGCTATAGTAATATTAGATAGAATAGATTTGAAATATTATGGTATCATAAGAGCTAAGATTTTAGTATGTTAATTATAAAAATATATGTATCTTTATCTTTTCCTGAAATAAAAAACTTGAAAATGTTCAGTAAATATAGGTCACTACTATAGCAAAGTTGATGTTTCCAATAACTTTCTGCTTGATATTTGGAGAATGTACACAGTTTTGATAGCTAATCAAATGGCATTTAAGTTAGTATTTAACATTTAGACTTCAAGAAACTCTGCTATCTGTGTCTCTAGATTTATGCCTGGTTTGCCTTGAATTTAAATTGGTTTATGAAATTTATTGTACAAACACAGGCTTTACAATGGTTATAGTTTATGTAATATGCCTATGGATAAGTTAACCAAGTTATCCATTTTGGGGTGATTAAAATTTTCATATGTTAAATGTAAAAACGTTGGCATCTTTAAATTTTTCTGAAATCCAAAACTTGAAAATATTCAGTGACATAGGTCATTACTATAGCAAGGTTGGTATTTGTAATAACTTTCTACTTGACATTTTGAGAACATTCACAGTTTTAAAAGCTAATCAGATGTTATTTAAGTTAGCATTTAATATTTAAAATATAACAAACTCTGATATCTGTATTTATAGATACAGAATAAGATGCTAGACTTTCTAGCACTGCCTTTACAGTGATAATTTTGAATGTTGATGGACTAGACTCACTAATTGAAAGACACAGATTAGCAGAAAAGAATAATATGACCCATCTATAAACTGCTCACAAGAGACTCATCTTAGACCCAAGGGAAAACAGACAAAGTGAAAGGATGGAAGTAGATGCTCTATGTAAACTGTAACCAAGAGACAACACTGGTAGCTATAGTAATATTAGATAAAATAGATTTTAAATGTTATGGTATCATAAGGGATAAGATTTTCATATGTTAATTCTAAAAACATTTGTATCTTTATATTTTCCTGAAACCAAAACCTTGAAAATGTTCAGCGACATAGGTTATTACTATAACAAAGTTGATGTTTCTAATAATTTTCTCCTTGGTATTTGGAGGATGTACACAGATTTGAGTTTTAAAAGCTCATCAAATAGTATTTTAGTTAATATTTAATATTTAGATTTCAAGGAATGCTGATATCTGTGTACCTGTAGATTTATTCTTCATTCACCTTAATTTTAAATTAGTTTGTGGAAATTATTGTACAAACACAGGCTTTACTATGATTATTTTTAATTTAAAATGTCAAAAATTAGAGGGTGCCATTCATTTGCAAATATGTATATACACACATGCACCTAATAGCGGAGTCTGAAAGTACATGAAGCGAATATTAACAGATTGGAAGCGGGGAACAGACAGTTCTATATGAATAGGAGAAGACTTTGATACACCAACCTCCTCAATGCATAGAACATCTACACAGAAGATCATTAAGGAAATACATGACTTCAAGAATACTTTAAACCAACTAGACTTAACAAACATACATAGGTCATTTCACCCAACAGCAGCAGAATACACATTCTTCTCTAGTTCACAAAGATCAGTCTCCAGATGTTATATCATGTAAGTCTCAATAAACTAAAAAAAAATTGAAATCATCCAATTGATTTTCTATGACAACAGTGGGATCAATCTAGAAATCAATTAACAGAGAAAAATGGAAAATTCACAAATATATGAAAATTAACCAATATACTCTTAACCAATAGGTGAAAGAAGAAACCACAAGGGAAATTTAAGAAATATCTTGGAGCTAATGAAAAAGAAAACACAACATACCAAACTTGTGGGATGCAGCAAAGCAAGTGCTGAGAAGGAAATTTACAGCTCTAAATGCTACATTAAAAAATGAAGACAGACCTCAGACACTTGACCTCCAAATGGAAAGATAGAGAAAAAGAAATGCAAATTAAACCAAAAAAGAGTAGAAGGAAGGCATAAAGGTGGGAGCTGTGATAAATGAGAGAGAATAAAAAAGAACACAAACAATCAATGAAACCAAAATTTGGTCCTTTGAAAAAATAAATAGAATTAAGATACCTTTAGCTAGACTGTCAAAGAAAAGAAAAGACACAACTAAAATTGAGTATAAAAAGGACGTTAATTGGATACTATGATCAAATATACACCAACATATTAGATAACCTAGAAGAAGTGGACAAATACCTAGAAGCACACAAACTATCTATATTGACTCAAGATAAAATAGAAGATGTCAATGAAACAATAATTACTAAAAAAAAAAAATGAATCAGTAATAAAAATAAAACCTCTCAAAGAAAAGCCCAGAGCCAGACATCTACAGGGGAATTTTAACAAATATTCTAAGCAAAATGTTTTAACAAACATTCTAAGCAAAATTAACACCAAAACTGTTCAAACTCTTCCAAAAAAATTGAAGGAACATTCCCTAACTCATTCTCTGAGGCCAAAATCACCCTCAGACGAAAGGCAGAAAAAGATACTATGAGTAAAGGAAATTACAGACCAATATCCCTTACAAATATGGAGGCAAAAATCCCCGACAAAATACTAGCAAATAATGTCCAACAACAAGTGAAAACAATTATACACCATAATCAAGTTTGATTTATTCCTGACATGTAAGTGTGAGTCAATAAAAGAAAGTCAATTAATATCATGTGCCACATTAACAGAACAAAGAAAAAAGAATTCATAATAACCTCAATTGATGCAGAAGGGGCAAATGTGGCAAAATCCAGCATTCACTTCCTCATTAAAAAAAAAAAAAACTTTAAAAACCTGGAATAGAAGGAAACTTCATCAACACAATAAAGTGAATATATGGAAGAACCCACAGCTAACATCGTACTCAATGGTGAAAGACTGAAAGCTTTGCTGTAAGATCAGGACAAGACAAGGATGCCTGCTGTCACCACTGTTATTCTACAGCATACTAGAAGTTGTAGTCAGAGCATTAGGCAAGAAGAAAATATATCAGGGATCAAAATGGGAAAGAAAGAAGTGATTCAGCAAAGTGGTGGGATACTAAATCAACACCTCCAAATTAGCAGTGTTTCTATACATTAGTAATGAACAATCAGAAAAAGAAAGGAAGTAAAAAAATCCATTCACAGGTATGTCATGGTGGCTCAGCAGCCAGACTTCTTGCCAGCCATGCCGGAGACCCGGGTTCAATTCCTGGTGCCTGCCCATGTAAAAGAAAAAAAAAGCCCATTTACACTAGCAAGTAAAAGAACCCAACATCCAGGAATAAATCTAATCAAGAATATAAAGGACTTATAATGCAGAAAACTATAACATATTTCTAAAAGAAATCAAAGAACCTAAATAAATGGAAAAACATTCCATGTTTATGGATTGGAAGACTAAATATTGATAAGATGGCAATGCAATCCCAATAAAAATTCCAACAACTTTCATCACAGAAATGATGAAAGAAATGAAAATGATATTTTCAAATATGTATGAAAACTTAGAAGACCCTGAAGAGCCAAAGCTAACTTAAGAAAAAAAAAAAAAGATCGGAGGACTCACAATTTCCAATCTTAAAACTTATTACAAGTAGCTACAGGACAGATCTTAGAGTTTGTAATGGGCTGGCATACAAACCTCTCAGATTTTTCCTTCTAGCTGCTCCAGAATATAGGAAGCTAGAAGGAATAAACATTTTTATCATCATTCTTCAACAAATAGTTGGTTTTTCTTTAAAAATTTTGCTTTTTTCTTTCTTTGCTTTGTATATATCTTATATTACACAATAAAAAGAGTTTTAAAAAAACTTATTACAAGGCCACAGAAATCAAAATAGTACAGTATTCACACAAGGACAACCTTACAGACCACTGGAACAGATTTAAGAGTTCAGAAAACCAGTCTTCACATTTATGGCCACTGAGGTTTTTAACATTTTTATGGACAAATCTTCACACACACGCACAGTCCATACATAGTGTATAATTAACAGCTCACAATATCATCACATAGTTGTGTATTCAACACTATAATCATTTTTTGAACATTTGCATGGTTCCAGAAAAAGAAACAAAAAGAAAACAGAAAAAAAACTCATACATCCCATATCTCTTACCCCTTCCTATCATTGACTAGTATTTCAATCTACCCAATTTATTTAGCCCTTTATTCTCATTATTTATTTATTTTTCATCCATTTTTTTTTTTTTTACTCATCTGTCAATACCCTGGATAAAAGGAGCATCAGATACAAAGTTTTCACAATCACACAGTCACATTGTAAAAGTTATATCATTATATAATCAATTCTAGAATCAAGGCTACTGGAATACAGCTCAATAGTTTCAGGTACTTCCCCCCAGCCACTCCAATACACCATAAACTAAAAAGGGATATCTATATAATGCGTCAGAATAACCTCCACGATAACCTCTTGACTCTTTGAAATCTCTCACGCATTGAAACTTTACTTGTCTCATTTCTCTTCCCCCTTTTCGTTAAGGGGTATTTCAATCCCATGATACCAGGTGCCAGCTAATCCTGAGAGTTATATCCATGTTGCTGGGGAGATTTACACCCCTAAGAGTCATGTCCCACTTAGAGGGGGAGGGCAATAAGTTCACTTGCTGAGTTGGCTTAAAGAGAGAGGCCACATTGAGCAATAAAAGAAGTTCTCTGGGGGTGAGTCTTAAGGCCTAATTTTAAGTAAGCTTAGCCAATCCTTTGCAAGAATAGTTTTCATGGGAGTGAATCCCAAGATCTAGGGCTCAGTCTATTGATTTGGATGTCCTCACTACTTGCGAGAATATCAGACATTCTCCAAATGGGGAAGTTGAATATTTCTTCCTTTCTCTCCAGTCCCCACAGGGGATTTGCAAATACTTCTTTATTCACTGTCCAAATTACTCTGGGATATATCAGGGCATCACACTAACCTGGACAAACCAACAAGACCTCATGCCCTATTCAAGATTCCATGTACTTTTGGTGTTCAACTAAACTGACCATACAAGTTAAATTAGGTAATGCATTACCCAAAATATAAATTTTGCATGAACTAAACACCTCTCCCTTTGGTCTCACACAGAAGTTGAAGACTTAAAATATGGACAATATCATCCTTTACCCTGTATCCTGATCTACCCCAGTCCTACCCAGATCAGCTTCATTCACATCTCTAGTTGAAGTCTGATCCTTTTTCAACTTTTTAAACAGTTCCTATATGGGGTACTTGTGACTTTCATAGCTTCAGAGCTTTAACTTTGAGTCTCAGGTGTCATATAAATACCCAAAGTTTCTGCGAATGACCAAGTTATCTACAAACAGTTCAGTATCTCAGAATTTAGAAATAACAATTCCAACTCCTGAATATATGTGACTGTTGTAAGAGATTACAATCTAGGACCCTCTACAATAGGCCCCAACCTGATAACCCATGCTCTCAACTTCAGTTCACTGAGTTTTTATATTTATAGTTAGTCAATGTGAGTAAGACATGATAAGATTTGTCTTTTTGTTTCTGACATTTCATTCAACATACAGTCCTTAAGATTCATTCACCTAGTTGCATGCCTCACAATTTCATTCCTTCTTGCAGCCACTCAGTAGTCCATTGTATGTATACATCACACTTCCCCCTTCCATTCCTCAGTCATTGTACCTTTACACCACCTCCATCCATTGTGAATCACAAGCACTGCTACCATACACACCAGTTTGCAAATGTCCATTAGTGATTCCACTCTCAGTTCCTCCAGATATATACTGAGCAACAGGGTTGCAGGATCATATGGCAACCCCACTCCTAGCCTCCTGTGGAACCACCACATGCCCTCCAAGGGACTGTACCTCTCAATTTCCCTTCCAATAGTGAATAGATACATCTCTTTCTCCAAATTTTCTGTAGCACTTGGTTCTTTCTTCATTTTTAAGCAATTTTATTCACACATCATACAATCCAACCTAAGTAAATAGACATGCCTTCACCACCATAATGTATATGAAGACATTTCCTTTTTTCCAAAAAGTATCCATACCCCTCCCCCATGCTCTCCACCTGTTGACATTTTGTTTTGGCATAATGCCTTTATTACATTCAGTGGAAGCATACTATAATGTTACTGTTGACTATAGACCCTAGCTTGCATTGATTGTACTTCTTCCTATATACCATCCAATTTCAATACCTTGCAATGTTGACATTCATTTGTCTCTCTCATGCAAAAATGTTTTTTTCTTGTACATTCAATCACCATCATTGTCTGCTCTAGGCATTCCTAAGTTATACTGTCTCAGTCTTTATCTTCTATCTTTCCTCTTGGTTTCATAAGTGTCCCCAACCTCAATCATACTCACATTCACCTTCATTCAATGTACTTAAATTATTGTGCTACAGTCAGATAGTGTTGTGCTCTCCATTTCTGAATTTTTACAATCAGTCATGTTGCACAATCTGTATTGCTTCAGCACCAAATGCCCAATCTCTACCCTATTTCTTTCTCCTGATAACCTCTATTCGTAACTTCAACTCTCAGAGTTCACTCATTAAAGTTAGTTCATATTAATGGGACAATACAGCATTTGTCTTTTTGTTTTTGGCTCATTTTACTCAGCATGATGTCCTCAACCTCCATCCACATTGTTACATGCTTGATGACTTTATTATGTCTTAAAGCTGTGTAATATTCCAGTGCATGTATATACCACAGCTTGTTTAACCACTCATCCATTGATGGACATCTGGGCTATTTCCATCTCTTGGCAATCATAAATAATGCTTCTATAAACATTGGTGTCCAAATGTCCATTCACATCCTTCCCTTTAGTTTCTCTGAATATATAACTTGTAATGGGCTTGTTGGATTATGTAACAATTCTATACTTAGCTTCCTGAGGAAATGCCAAACTGCCTTCTAGAGCAGTTGTACCATTTAACAGTTCTATCAACAGTGGATAAGTATGCCTCTATTTCCACATCTTCTCCAGTACCTGTCATTTTCTATTTTGTTTTGTTTTTTATAATGGCCATTCTAATGGGTGTCTGATGACATCTCATTGTGGTTTTGATTTGCATTCCCCTAATAGCCAGTGAAGTTGAGCATCTTTTCATGTGCCATTTGTATTTCCTCTTCAGAGAAGTGTCTGTTCATGTCTTTTGCCCGGTTTTTAATTGGGTTGTTTGTCTTTTTGTTATTGAGTTGAAGAATCTACTTATATATTCTGGATACTAAACCCTTATCTCATATTTGGTTTCCAAATATTGTCTCCCATTGCATAGGCTGCCTTTTTAATTTCCTGAAGAAGTTCTTTGATGTTTAATTTTGAGGAGATTCCATTTATCTATTTCTTTTTCAATGCTTGTGCTTTGGGTGCAAGGTCTAGGAAGCTGTCTCCTATTACAAGTTTTATAAGATATTTCCTTCTAAAAGTTTTACAGTCTTGGGTCTAATATCTATGTCTTTGATCCATTTTGAGGTAATTTTTGTATATGGTGTAAGATATTGATGCTCTTTCATTCTTTTGCATATGGATATCCAGTTCTCCAAAAAAACATTTATTGAAGAGCCTGTTCTGTCCCAGTTGGGTTGACTTTTCTGCCTTATCAAAGATCAGTTGTCCATGGATTAGAGGGTCTATTTCTGAAAACCCAATTTAATTGTGTTGGTCAGTCTATGTATCTTTATGCCAGTACCATACTGTTTTGACCACTGTAATTTTGTAATATGCTTTAAAAGTCAAATAGTATGAGACTTCCCACTTCATTTTTTTTCCACAAGATATTTTTAGCTAGTTGGGGTACTCTGCCCTCCCAAATAAGTTTGGTTATTGGTATTTCTATTTCTGCAAAGTGAGTTGTTGGGATTTAATTGCATTGAATCTGTAAGTCAACTTGGGTACAACTGATAACTTAATTGTATTTAGTCTTCTAATACATGAACATGGCATGTCCTTCCATTTACTTAGCTCCTCCATAATTTCATTTAGCAATTTCTTGTAGTTTTTTGTGTATAGGTCTTTTGTAGCTTTAGTTAAATTCATTCCTAAATATTTTATTCTTTTGGTTGCTATTGTGAATGCAATTTTTTCTTGATTTCCTCCTCAGATTGTTCATCACTAGTGTATAGAAACACTACTGATTTGGGGGCATTGATCTTGTACCCTGTGTGACTAATGATTTTTTATAAGAGGCCAAGTCCACTCAATTGGTAAAGAATAGTCTCCTCAACAAACACTGTGGGAAAGAACTGGATGTTCAGAATCAAAAGGTTGTAGGAGGACCTCTATACTTCATACCATCTACAAAAATCAACTCAAAATGGATCAAAAACCTAAATTTAAAAGGCAGAGCTGTAAAACTCCTTGAAGAAAATATAAGGAAACATCTTTAGGACCTTGTTTTAGGTGATGGTTTTCCAGACTTTATACTCAAAGCAACAAGAACAAAAACAGATAAATGGACCTCATCAGAATTTAAAACTTTTATGCAAATGATTTTATCATCAAAGTAAAAAGACAACCTACAGAGTAGGAGAAAATATTTAGAAAACAAATATCTGATGACAGTTTAAAATCCAGAATATATAAAGAAATCCTACAACTCAATAACAAAAAGACAAACAAAACAATTTAATAATAGACAGAAGACTTGCACTGATGTTTCTCCAAAGAAGATATAGAAATGGCCAAATGCGCACACACACACACACACACACACACACACACACACACAAGAGTTACTAACATTATTAGCCATTAGGGAAATGCAAATCAAACTACAGTGAGGTAGCATTTCATATCCACTAGAATGGCCACAACTGAAAAAAAAAGAAAGAAAGAAAATTACAAATATTGGAAAGAATTTGGTAAAATAAGAATATTCATTCAAGAAGGCAGGGAGATGGGAGCAGGAAGGTGGCTTAGTGAGTGTGGAGTTTAGTTTGTCCTTCAGTTCGTCCTCTAGAGCAACTAGTAAATAGCCAGAGCAGTACAGAATGACTGCTGCAGCTGCTTCAGCAACTGAATACACAGCGCACACCAGTCTGGGTAAGCTGGACCTGCTTGGATAAGATGGTGGATTCAAGAAATGTTTTTTCAGTAATAACTTTGAATGTTAACAGAATAAACATACCAATTAAAAGATACAGATTGGTAGAATGGATTGAGAAATATAATTCAGCTACATGCTGCTTACAAGAGACTCATCTTAGATAGGAGGATACAAATAGACTGAAAATGAAAGGATGGAAGAGATGTCCCACACAGGATGTAACCAGAAGAAAGCAAGAGTAACTATACCAATATCAGACAAAATAGACTTCAATGTAAAGACATCATAAGAGACAAAGAAGGACACTATATATTAGTAAAAGGGATAATTAACCATAACGAATCAGAAAAATACAAATCATAAATGTCTATGCTCCCAATCAATGACTTCCAAAGTACATAAGACAGACATTGGCAAAACTGAAGGGAGTGATAGATGTTTCAACAATAATAGTAGAAGACTTCAATAAACCACACTTCTCTATTGACAGAACAACCAGACAGAGGATCAAAAAGGAAATAGAGAACTTAAACAATTTGATAAATGTATTAGACCTAACATATATAGGTCATTACACCCCAAAACACCAGGATATGCATTCTTCTCTAGTGCTCATGAAACATTCTCCAGGATAAATCATATGCTGGGGCACAAAACAGGTTTTTATAAATTTTAAAACATTGAAATTATTCAAAGCATTTCTCTGATCCCAATGGAGTGAAGCTGGAAATCAATAACCACCAAAGAACAAGAACTTTCACAAATAAATGGAGATTGAATAACATGCTCTTAAACAATAAATTGGTCAAAGAAAAAATTTGCTAGGGAAATCATTAGCTACCTGGAGATGAATGAAAATGAAAATTCAACATATCAGAACTTATAGGTTGCAGCAAAGACTGTGCTGAGAGGGAAATTTATTGCTCTAAATCCCTATATTAAAAAAGAAGGAATAGCAAAAATTGAGGACTTAACTGCTCCCCTGAAGGAACTTGAGAAAGAATAACAAAAAACCTCAAAGCAAATAGAACAAAAGAAATAACAAAGATTAAAACAGAGTTAAATGAATGGGAAAACAATAGAAAGAATCAATAAAACCAAAAGTTGTTTCTTCAAGATCAGTAAAATCTATGGCCCACTAGCAAAGCTGACAAAGAAAAAAAAAAGAAAGGATGAAAATAAACAAAATCAGAAATAAGAGGGGAGTCATTCTGAAGAAATAAAAGAAATCATAAGAGTATAGTATGTACAACTATACACCAACAAACTAGACAACTTAGATGCAATGGAGAAATTCCTGGAAACACACAAGCAAGCTACACTGACTCAGGAAGAAAGAGAAAAATCTCAGCAAACCAATCACAAGTAAAGATTCAATCAATCATCAAAAATCTTCCTACAAAGAAAAGCCCAGGGCCAGATAGGATGTTATCAAACATTCCATAAAGAACTAACACCAATCCTGCTCAAGCTTTTCCACAAAACTGAGGAAAGAGGACCACTACCTTACTCATTATGTAAAGCTAACATCACTTTAATACCAAAACCAGGTAAAGATTCTACAAGAAAGGAAAACTACAGACAGATCTCCATAATGAACATAGATACAAAAATTCTCAACAAAATATTAGCAAATTGAATCCAACAGCACATTAAGAGAGTTATATACCACAACCAAGCAGAATTTATATGAGGAATGCAAGGATCATCCAATGCAAGAAAATCAGTTAATGTAATGTATCACATTAACAAATCCAAAGGGAAAAATCATATGATCATCTCAATTGATGCTGAAAAAGCATTCAACAAAATTCAACATCCTTTTCTGAAAAAAAAAACAAAACACTTTAAAAGGTAGGAATCAAAGGTAACTTCTTCAACATGATAAAAGGCAAATATGAAAAACCCAGCCAGCATCGTACTCATTGGTGAGAGGCTGAGAGCTCTCCCCCTAAGATTGGGAACAAGACAAGGATGCCTTCTGTTCTAGTTTGCTAACTGTCAGAATGCAATATACCAGAAATAGAATGGCTTTTTAAAAAGGGAATTTATTAAGTTGTAAGTTTACAGTGCTAAGGCTGTGAAATTGTCCAAATAAAAACAAGTCTATAGAAATGTCCAATCTAAGGCATCGAGGGAAAGATACCTTAGTTCAGGAAGACCGATGATGTTCAGTGGTTCTCTCAGCTGTAAGGGCACATGGTGAACATGGAAGCATCTGCTGGCTTTCTCTCCAGGCCTCTTACTTGAAGAAGCTCCCTGGGAGGCATTTTCCTCCTTCATCTCTAAAGCTCACTGGCTGGTGGACTTTCTGCTTCATGGTTCTGCAGCATTCTCCTTCATCTCCAAAGGTCGCTGGCTAGTGAACTCTGTGCTTCTCTCGTCATTCTGTTGGGGCTCTGAGGCTCTCTCCTCATTCTCAAAAAGGAGCTTTCTCCAAAATGTCTCCCCTTTAAATAGGATTCCAGCAAAGTAATCAAGACCCACTCGGAATGGATGGAGACCCACATCTCCATCTAATCAATTTTAGTACCCACAATTGATTGAGTCACATCTCCGTGAAGATAACCCAATCAAGTTTCCAACCTATAGTACTGAATAGGAATTAGAAGAAATGGTTGCTCCCACAAGATTAATTAGGATTAAAACATAGCTTTTCAAGGGTACATAAATCCTTTCAAACCAGCACACCCCCGTCATCACTATTATTCAACAATGTACTGAAAGTTCTAGCTACAGCAATCAGGCAGGCAAAGAAGTAAAAGGGATCCAAATTGGAAAGGAAGAAGAAAAACTTTCATTATTTGCAGATGACATGATACTATACTTGGAAAATCCTGAGAAATCTACAATCAAGTTATTTGAGCTAATAAACAAATTCAGCAAGATGGCAGGTTATAAAATTAATGTGCAAAAATCAGTAATGTTTCTATATACAAGCAATGACCTAACCAAGGAGTCAATTAAGGAAAAAGCTCCATTCAAAATAGCAACTAAAAGAATCAAGTATCTAAGAATGAACTTAACTAAGGATGTAAAGAACTTGTACACAGAAAACTACATAAATTGTTAAAAGAAATCGAAGATCTAAATAGTAGACATTCCTTGCTCATGGATAGGAAGATTAAATGTAGTTGTCAATTCTACCCAAACTGATCTACAGATTCAATGCATATCAATCAAAATTTCATGAAACTACTTTGAAGATTTAGAAAAGCTAGTTACCAAATTCATCTGTGAGGGAAAGAGACCCCGAAAAACTGAGAGCATCCTGAAAAAAAAAAGAATGAAGTTGTGAGGATTAACACTCCCTGATTTTAAAGCTTATTATAAAACCACAGTTGTCAAAACAGTATGGTACTGGCACAAAGATATTAGTATTGACCAATGGAATTGAATTGAGAGCACAGCAATAGACTACCAAATCTATGGTTAACTGATCTTCAACAAGGCCCTCAATCCACTGAACTGGGACAAAACGGTCTTTTCAATAAATAGTCATGGGAGATCTGGATATCAATATCCAGAAGAATGAAAGAGGATCCTTACATTATACATTATACAAAAATTAACTCAAATTCAATCAAACACTTAAACATAGAACCAGTACCATAAAACTCCTGGAAGAAAATATAAACATCTTCAAGACCTAGTAATAGGAGGTAGCTTCCTAAACTTTACACCTAAAGCACAAGCAACTGCAACAACAACAAAAAGATAAATGGGAACTCCTCAATATCAAATGCTTTGGGTCTCAAAAGACTTTGTCAAATGGGTGAAGAGGCAGCCAGCTCAATGGGAGAAAATATTTGGAAATCACACATCGGATAAAGGTTTGATATCCTGTATACATAAAGGAATCATACAACTCGATAACCCAAAAGAACAAACAACCCAATTATAAAGTGGGCTAAAGATATGAATAGACATTTTAATGAAGAGCAAATACAGATGGCTAAAAAGCACAAGAAGAGATGCTCATTCTCATTTGCTAGAAGGGAAATGCAGATCAAGACCACAATGAGATACCATCTTACACATGTAAGAATGGCTGCTATCAAACAAACAGGCAACTGCAAATGTTGGAGAAATTTGGAGTAATTGGGACATCTATGCACTGTTGATGGGAATGTATAATGGTACAGCCACTATGGAAGACAGTCTGGTGGTTCCTCAGAAAACTAAATCGAGTTGCCCTGTGACCCAGCAATATCACAACTCAGTATATACCCAGAAGAGATGAAAGCAGAGACAGAAACAGAGATTTTCACACCGATATTCATGGCAGCACTATTGATAATCACTAAAAGATGGAAACAACCCAAGTGCCCATCAACAGACGAGTGGATTAACAAAATGTGATCTCTACATATGATGGAATATTATGCAGTAGTAAAGCAAAATGACATCCTGAACCATATGACAAGATTGGATGGATGAGCCTTGAGGACATAATGCTGAGTGAAATAAGCCAGATACAATAGGACAGATACTATATGATTCCACTTTTATAACCATGGTAAAGGTAAAATCAGAGACTTAAAATACAGAATATAGGGGACCTAGAGATACAGAGAAGCTTGAGATGGGTGAACAATTTGCTAATGAGGTTGAACTTAATTGTAAGGGAACAGGCAGAAGTGAAGGCAGTTCACTAGTAGGTCTCTAGGTAATATTAGCATTCGAAGGTGAACATGATTGAAAAGGGTTGTATGGACTCATGTATCCCACCAGTTAACATTACAAATATAAATAGGTTCTTGTATGAACTACTGAAAGGTTCGGATCTTGTACAAAGAATGTATCATTTCAGGGTATAGGAGAGAAATCATATTTCATGCCCTGGGCTATGTTAAACAGGAAAACATCAACAGTACCACAGCAATACCAGGGATACACAAAGGGAGGAGGGACAAGAGTTGGATTTTATAGTTGGTGAGGTGTATTTATTGGCTATCTTTCTCTTGGAAACAATGGAATTATCTAAAATTGAGAGCGTTGATGGACTGTTGACTTTGAACATTACACATGAGACCCAGTAGATAGAGGTGGCTGAAAGATGCACCGACTGAGAAGTAGACTGGCAAACGATGGTGTAAACATATGATCAAACATGGTGCTGCTACAAAAGGGAACAAAGATGTGAGGCATGCAATGAAGTGAATACACCTGTGGGACATTTGGTGCGGCAAAATAAGCCAGAAACAAAAGAGCAATCATTGTATGATCTCATTTAGAAAATACTTTTAAGAAAGCTGGGGCCTAGATTGTAAGCTCTTATAGCAGCCACATTGAGTTCAGAGTGGTAATTGTTATTTTTGGATTTTGAGGGGCTGTTTTTACATGTATAACCTGGTATTTAGGGATAAGAATTAAGTTGATCGGATCAAGATTAAGGTAATTCAGAATATAGGGTAAGGAAGACACTGCATGTGTTTTAGAACTTCACCTACTCTTTGAGGCCAAAGGAAGAAAGGTTTATTCTGTCCAGAACCTAGGTTTTCATTAGCACATAATCTAACTCAACCCGTCTGGATAGATCATTTAAACAATCCTAACACAGGGACCCCAGAATAAGAATGAGAACCTTTAATTCCATATAGCTTAATGTAATGCCTGGATACACCCCAGAGTATATTAAGCAGATAATCAAAAAGTATTGGCAAAGTTCTGTGGGGTATGGGAGAGAAATTATGGAACTGTTAAACTTCACCACAGGGAAAACCCCGGATACTGTGCCAAACATTAGGGACAACCAAGTCAACAGGCCAAGCCCTTAATCTTGAGGCTTGCTCTTGTGAAGCTTATCTATGTAGCAGAGAAGCTTAGCCTACTTATAGGTATACCTAAGAGTCACCTTTTGAGGACCTCTTTTATTGCTCAGATGTGGCCTCTCTCTCTAAGCCCAACTCTGCAAGTGAAATCATTGTCCTCCACCCTATGTGGGACATGACATCCAGGGAAGAGGGTCTCCCTGGCAGCGTGAGAGATGACCCCCAGGGATGATCCTGTCCCTGGCACCATGGGATTAGCAATGCCATCCTGACCAAAAGGGGGAAAGGAAATATAACAGAAAGGGTGTTGGTGGCTAAGAAAGTTCAAATGAAGTCAAGCGGCTACACTGAAAGTCACTCTTACGCATGCTTCAGTTGGACATTGCTACCTATCATAACTTGCCAAACCCTGGCCAGAGCTATTCTTGCCAATCCTGAAGAATACCTAGGGCATTGTATGGGATTTTGCAAGGGTTCTGTGCACTAGGGTGGCTCTCCAAAATCTGTGACCTCAGGATGGGTCCCTGGACCATATAAGTCCTGAAATGCAGAGGGCCCAGTCTTTCCAGAACATCAACTGATTCCATCCCCCACCCCATATTATTGATGTCCCCTTCCAGCATAAGAAAATTGGACGGGCATAGCCAGACACCCTGGAGAGTGGGGAAAGGGTCAGAGGTGATAGTGGAATAATACGGAGAAGATCAGGTTCAGCAAATGAGTGTGGGTGCTGATTCATTATACGGTTATTTCTTTTGGCTTCCAGTACCTTGGAACAGCTAGAGGTGAAGACCTAAGATTGTGGAGTTCTGGCCCATACCAGACTCTGAAATCTGTTCTGCAACTAATCACTGTGCTTGTACTTTGAAATTTATTGCTTTTATGTATATATGTTATTTAAAGAGAAGAAGGACTACAGCAGAGAAGATAGGATTTAGCAGATGGTTGTGACTGTTGAATTATTATATTGATGTTTCTGTTGTCTTTGGTGTCTTGGAGCAGCTAGAAGAAAAGACAAAGAGACAAGGAACTGTAGCTCATACCAAACTTTGAAGTCTGTTCTGTAACCACTTGTTGAAATGTACTTGGAAATTTATTGCTTTTTTTGTATATATGTTATATTTCACAGTTTAAAAAGTTTATAACGTAAAAATTTTCAAACAAAAAAATTAAGAAAAGTTATCTTCCCCAAGCACACACTGGCAACAGCTGGAGAATAATGCAGGTAAACAGCTTCAGATATAGCACTAGGTTTTTCTATTTATAGTTTTCAATTTAATTCTCACAATAGAAGATAGCTATTATTATGCCTATTTTATAGATGATTAAACTGAGACTCCTAGAAATTGCTCAAGCTAATGCTAGTCCTTAGGGAAGCTGAGATTCAACTCTAATCTGCCTATTCTTTCCATTACAGCATAGAATATAGAAATCATTAGATTTCGGGCACACCAAAACATTGGATGGTTGTGATAACACGAAAACTGGCATGATAGGGAAAGGGAATAGTCCACTAACAGTCTAAGCCAGAGATTACAAATAAATGGCACAAATGCCACCATTCCCCGTTTGCAGGCCTATAGCCAAAGGCTACTCATTGACAACATTTTTTATACCCAACAAATCCAGATACAGCCTCAAAATCTTCCTGATTGCAGCATGTAAAATAGCTCATTAACAATTGTTGGAGATGACAGGGAAGACTAAAATATTTGCCACCTCTCATCAAGGTGGCAGATTAAATAAACCATATTTTCCAAAACAAAACTTGGGACATACATCAAACTCATCTGTGCAACTCATGGCCATTTCACCCAAATTGATGATTTCTCACCAAAACCTTCAAATATTTTAACCTTAGTCTACTTGCTATAAAACTCCAAATTTATAATTAAACCATTTATTATATATAAAGTTTTTTCTTTTAAAATGTGTAGTGTCATTTATTACCAACCTAATAATCAAATAAAACAATTCTTAAATAATCTAGCATTCCTGAGGATTTAAGTATTCACTATAAATGTGTTCTCCAAGAACCTATGGTTTTTAACATTAAAGGCCAATATTTACTTTTTTGAAAGATATTGTAAAGTGAACTATACTTCCCCAACTTGTCAAATAGGATGGGCTGAGCATAACTTTCATTTCTTTGGGATAAATTGAAGTTAATATTATATGCCTAGTTCATACATTTATATATATATATATTATGTAATCATTGTCATTTGTCCATCAGCTATCACATCTTACTATTATTGTTTCTACCTCAATCTTCTCTAGATGACTACCTCTAAATGGCTTATTAGGAGCTGTAGATTAAAAACAAAAAGTAGATAATCTCTGAATGAGAATCTAAGGATCTCTGCATGGAGAAATTGAAAGTACATGACTTCCAGTTTGTGTTTTGAGGAGTTTAAGTCAAAGGCTGTCTAATGTTCTACATTTCTGGGGAAGTAACACAGATCCAAAAAGTTTAACTTACAGTTTTTTAATTCAAAAGAAGACAGAGTCAAGAGAATCAAATATTTGAAGGTCATTAATGGTTTGGCTTACCCTCCAAGGAAGCCCACTAATAGAAAGAGACTTGGAGAAGGCATCAGGGGATCAGGAGTTGGCTCGTGGCTCCACTACTAACCAACGGAACAAACTACATGCTTCTCCAAACTCCTTTTCTCTCTTTTAGTCTATAGAGTCAGACTACATGTCTACCAAAGTCCCTCAAAATTTTAACATTCTTGGGGCTTATAGGAAAGAAATCCAATCTATATATTCACTATATCCCCTTCAGACACTCACCAAGACTAAATATGATAAAACCTGAATCCATAAAATTCTTTCCTGTGCACATAAAACTCTGAAATTCCTTCCTCTCAATCTGTCAGAATGAACCTAGAATAATGTGTTCAATTAGATGTAAAAAAATCTCTTTTGATTAAAGATTCCAGTAATAAAGCATCTACCTCCTCTCAGCCAGGCTCGTCTGGAATAGAACAAAGGCAGAGAAAATTACAAACTAACAAGACGCTTAGATCTTCCTGGGTCTCCCAGGGAAAGAGAAGTGATCAGCAATAGATCCAACTCATTCCATATACATACTTTAAATTATTTAAGAAGAAATAACTAAAAACTTACTTTTTGTATGGAGATATGTGTACACATATGTATCCTCCACTAATTTAAGATTTTTTGAAATTTTTTTCTTATACTAAAGAAGAGACTTGCTAAGAATATTAATGATAGACATAATTGCAAAGGGAAAGTTTATCCTAACTGAGAAAATAAACCTCAAACATTTAGCATATTTATTTTTAATACAAACAAAATGTTAGTAATTAAAGAGAAATTGTGTCTGTTTTTTAAAATGGCCTTTCACATGTAACCATTTGGCTAATCATTGATCTGAATGACTCATTGTTCTTTGTAATGAATATTACTAGGTTTCTTTATAATAATGAAATTCTCTCATTTCCAGCTGGTCCAATTTAATAAATTGCACATGCAGATTCTATTTGGGAGATGGTTTAAATCAGAATACTTTCTGTTGGGAAAATTAAAAGTCAGTTAGTTTTATTTTTTTTCATATTTTCAGAATATACAACAGTGTCCAGCACATAACAGTTCCTTAATACATATTTGTTGAATGATTGATTGAATAAATGGATTTCCCTGCAACCAGGCGGAACTCTTCAATAAAATTTAAAATTACAAATATAGAGATTTAAAGACAGCCATCAGTTATACTACATTCTAGAAAAATAGAGGTATTTTATTGAAGTGAAAATGAAATAGAGTTTGTAAGTGAATGCAGCTGACATGATCATGATTTAATTCTATGAAATGTCCTCACTGCAACATACAGGCCAGCACTTGCCCAACCAGACAAACAGGTACCACAACTTGGCCAAGTTGACACATGAACCTGACCATGACAGGCTGTTTTCAAATAACAAACTGGTAAAAATATTTCCTGTCTCATATTATTATAAAAAATTTTAATTAACAAATCTGTATAGATATCATGAACAAAAGCAAAGAAAGAAACATGATATAACATGATCTAAATATTTGTATATATAAATCAAAATTAGTATATCACAATATATTTTATTCTTAACACAATAGACAAGTTAAAATTTATGGAGAAGTGATTACACTTGAAACAAAAAGAACTATGACAAAGAAATGAAATTGTTTTAATCTGCTACTAAAATTTTACAAAACTGACCAACAGTGTAGATAATGCCAGTTTAAGGATGTCAGATGTGAGGAAATTCTAATTATATTCATAGTTTTTCTATTTTTCATTTATTTTAGTTTTTAAAAATTTTCTGGATGTCAAATACAATTTTTCCTATTGCTAAGCTACAGACATCTCTTCCACTAGTGTAAGCTCCATTATGATTTTTACTGCCTGTCCCCAGAGTAGATGGCACATCCCATTAATATGTAACTTTACATATTAATTATTATTCATTAATGGCCATTAAATGAATGATAAGAAATAAGGTAATCATACATATGACATTAGGAATGTCATTCATAAAAGTCCAAATAGTGTTTCTTAGTATGTATATATATTAAATGTTAAATGTCTTATTAAAGGGGTTTGATGCTAAATAAAAAAAACATAGATTTAGGCAGTATCTATATCTATAGACAACTTCAGCTATTAGGAATTAATTAGCCCCAGTAGAAGCATTTCAATGATTATTTCCATTCAACATTCAATACTGTTCATTTCTGAATGCATCCTATGTATTCACATGGAACTGAGTCTCTTCCTGGGAGAATTTTTTCAGGCTGATGATTTCTTCACCTATCCAGGTTGCTGAGTCTATACTACATTTAGAATGGCAATCTAGCTTCTGAGTGTTTTCCTGGATTTAATTTACTAATTTTTGGAGACTCTGCTTCCAGGATTTACCCTCTGGTTTCCAGTAGCACAACCCAGGTAAGAGGTGTTTCAATTTATTACCTCAATCCAGGCAACAGGTGTCACTACCTCCCACTCATTTCCACTCTGACGTTTAAAGGCAGTATTAATTTGGACACATCTCAATCTCTCTGAGCCTCAATTATCTCCTCTAAAAGATAGGAATAATAAATAATCTTACCTAACTCACAGTAGGGGGAGCTGCAAATGAGACAGGAGATATTAAAATGTTTTGTAAGCCACAAATTATGCCAATGTAAAATATTACCAATTGAAAAAGAACACTTCGAATTTCAAATTGTACATAGGAATAAAATGAAAAAGGAAAGTTGAAGAGAACATCTAACCACATGCTTACTAAAACTGCTATGCAAGGCATCTCATTTAATTATCACAACTATGTGAAATAGTATTATTATCCTCACCTAACTGAGAAAAATGAGCTTCAGAAAGGGTAAATATCTTGTGCTAAGGCCACACGGCTAATTATCAGAATGTTACACTGCAAATTAGAGACATATTAATCTTCCTGGTGAAAATTTTAAAAAGGGAACCAGAGAAATTCCAAGTCAAGATTTTTATAAACAGAATTCCAAAAAATAGATAGAGATGTAGCACGTGCTAAGAGAAGAAGAAAGTAGATTGTGTCCTTAGGGCCTGCAGAAAAGGAGTAAAGAAGTCTACAAATGCCGGCTCAGGACCTGAAAAGCACTGCCACCCAGCCCTGAATACATTCTAGTCTTTGACCAAGACTAGAATTGAAGTCTCATTTATGCCTGTCTCCAAACACATCTTGTTTCTTGTGTGGTTTTTCTTTCGCATGGGCAGGCACTAGGAATCGAACCCGGGTCTCTGGCATGGCAGGCCAGAACTCTGCCACTGAGCCACCATGGCCCACCTCATTTCTTCTCTTCTTTTCTTTTTATACCTTGTTCTTTAATATTAGAATTTTTGCCTCTATGATCTGGAAAACTGAGCAACCTTCCACTGGATTTAGTCACTATAGGAAACCACATGGCTATTAAGGCCAAAATGTCTAGGCTTTTATCTCAATATTTATGTAAATGTTCTGGATAATTGCATTACTTCATTCTTTAACTATATACAAACACCTATTAGTGGGAACAATGTGTACAGGACTATTGAAAACATGTAGAATATATACAGTCCTGTAAGGAGAGTGGAATTTTGGAAAGCAAATTTCTTCCCATGGTAAACCTGGGATTTCAATTTGAAATGACAAAGAAACATTTTAAAGAGTAATTACATAAGTAGCAATTTTCCTACTGCGAAAGCTGAGTAAAGAAATGCATTTTACAGAGAGGCAAATTTTTGACAGAAATCTGAGTTTAGTCAAACATCATAAAATTAGTGAATAAAGATTTCACCTTCTTTAGGGGGAATGTGGCAAAAGAATTTATTTTCAACTCAGCCTTAACAGTGGTAAGAAACAAGTTATGTATTATTTCCAAACAAAACTTTAAATTAAATTCTTAACACAAACCGCTTTTACTGGTTTTGATCCAGCTAGGAAACTGAACATTAGAAAGATTTATTCTATTGGCATCAGTCAAGAATATGCCATCTGAAAGGCCTCCAAAGGCCAGGAAAGCAACAGAAACCTTCAAGAAAACCAGGAATCCATCCTAACACTTCAGATACCATTGAGTCAGCAAGAGCAGTTGATTGATAAAATAATTATGCCATCCACAACTTATTGTCCAGGACTGGGTTCTCATCCAACCTTCCTTTATATTAAGTAAATCTCAAGTGAAAATGGATTTCCAATGAATGGACTAATTTATAGATTGTGACTATTCCACTTGTAGTTACTTTTGGCACAACTCTGTGCTTTCCTACAAGGTATACTGTTAAATTCATCACTAATCTCTAATCTAACCTAAGAACTTAGAAAAGGAAAGGAACACGGACTAGAGTTATACATTCAAATAAAGGTCTTTTCTTCATTCTTACAAACATTCAAATATTTCTTACTTTATTCATAATAACTTTAAATACTTTTTTCTTCCTGAATACCAATTGCAGCAAATAAACAACTTAGGGAAAATATAATTAAGACTTAACAGGTTATCTCTAAATGCATAAAAGACAGAAGTCACATGTGTTCTCTATAGAAAAATTAATTGCATCCAATTTTTCAATTATGATAGTTACATCATAATTTCTGGGGAAAAATTATACAACATGAATTAAAGATAACCATATTTTTAGAAAATTTTAAAGTACTCTGAATCAGAAAAAAAAGTGAACCATTACTATATTTTCTGGATAACATCTGTAGAATAGCAAATATTTTCTTAAATATTGCAGCTATTATTAAGTAAATTTATATTTAATTAGTTTTGTACCAGTTTCAACTAATTTATTTTAACCATGTAGAAGCAATCCTTTGCTTCTTCTGCCTTAAACCCACCCATTTCCCTATATTATTAGTCAGGATAGGTGAACTTATGATGTATCAAAATCCCACAAGAACACTAACTTTTTGCGCATTTAACTCACTGTGTGAACTATCCTCTCCTTGCCAGTCGCCTCAGGAGGCACCACCATCCTGAGGCCACCCTAACAAGGGCACGTCACTTCCTCCCACAGGCCTACTGTGGAGCTGGTCAGAACTGTTATTCACAAGGCTCCAATTACAAGGGCCCTGATGTTTTCAGTCTTTCATGTGTTGAGAAGGAAAGGACAACAAGATATTAATGAGCACCAGTAATGTCTACCAATCCTGGTTAATGAAGATCTTACATACACAAAAGCAGGCATTTGTATATGCATACATAGACATATGTTTTATATACTTGTATACGTGTAACTATATACGCATATACACATATCCACAATTCAAGATCTAGATTTTAATGTAATATCCATTCAGGCCTATTCAGCTCAGTTATGCTATTTCTACTTATTCTTGGAGCATTTCTTCAGTTAACTGTGATTTTATCAACTCGGAATTTCCCTATTAGTTTTGCTTTAAAACTTTTAATGTTTCTATAAGCATACACCTACATATTTTACATGAATACATAAATGAGATAATGTGTGTGTTTCTTTTAGTGAACTCTTTTTCCTCTGTTTTTTCCCCAACATCTATCCCTCTCCCCCCTCTTTCACGTCTGTTAGCACTTAACCTTCCTGTCCCCAATTCACTGCAGGAGATTAAAGTCAACCTCTAGGAACCACCCGGAGTCTGCAGAGGCCAGACAGGTGAATAAAATAGATGTGATGGGGTCCACCACCTCTTAAAAGGGGGTCAGCAAACTTTTTCTGTAAATAGCTAGATGGTAGATACCTTTTACTTTGCAGACAACATATGGTCTCTGTTACGTATTTTTTTCTGTTTTGCAACCCTTTAAAAATGTAAAAACCATTCTTAGCCTGCAGGCCATAAAAAAACTGGCTGTGCATCAGATTTGGCCCATGGCCTGAAGTTTGACAATCCTACTTTAGAGCCTCAGGGGTGGCACTGATCTTTGCTACCCCTCAGCCCTGGATAGGATATAGTTATTGATTTATTATATTGGATTGGATGGGAGGCAGTTTCAGAGGCTCCTCTTAGTCTTCCTTTCTATGATAGATGTTATCATTCAGGCCAAGTCTGTCAGCCCCAATTATACTTTTGGAATTGGGAAATAATCCTTGGGTGGGTCTTCAGAACCTAAAGACACACTGTACACTGGACTTTGTCCAAGATTCCATTTACTACTTGGCCCCTGTCTGTCCCCGCACTAACAGGAAGCCATGAGGATGCTTTAGGTCTCTGGGGTTTCAGGGTTAACTCAGACCCTGTGTCTAACAGTTTTAGGAATGTCTGGACATTCTTTTTTCCCCAGTACATGTTTATCCAAATAAATTAACTTAGGGCCTTTTAGGGAAGAACTAGGCAGATCACTACCAGGTATCTTACCTTTGTGTTGAAGGGGCCTTCCTCTTGGGTTCCACATCTGAAAACTGGCTCAGGTCTGGAAATTTGGCAAGGGATTATGATTTTTTTATTGGAGTGACAACTTTTTTGTGTACATTATGATTAAAGTTGAAGTGAAAGTAAACATTCAATCTCCCAGATATTCATCCTTGATTTATTCTGCTTGGACAAGCTGAGTAGTGCCCTTATTGGCTACTCATCTGTTTTCCCCCTTGAGATGTCATGTTCTATTAACCATCTCCAAAATTCCCTCCCTTTGGCTGCCACTCTGACCTTGCCCGTCTTGCTATTTCTACCTCCTGTCTTATGGTGGTTAAGTGCCACCATCTGGCCTCTATTTTTTTCAAGGTCTCTTCCTCCCCATTGTTATCAGCAAGGCAAAAAAAAATTTTTAACAGCCTCTCCTGATGTGCCTGGCCTACAAAATAGAAGACACCACCAAATTTCTCTGACCAACCTATTCCAACCTATTCTCTGACCAACACAGCTTTGATAAATGTGATCTGTGAACTTTCTGGGGAGCACAAGCACCTGGCAGTTGTTCTAGCCATACATGGTCTATTCATAATAGCACACCCACCTCCTTGGCCTCTTAATCCCTTCCTTCATCATCTGCCATAGAAATTCTGACATTTCTTCTTCCTCAGCAAATGCAGTTACTTTCTCCATGCCTCTATGAAGGCATGGAGTGTCCTGGAACGAGTGTCAAAATCCAGTATCTTGGGAGAGTACTCAAAAAATCCACAAATAGTGCCTGGCACACAGTAGATGCACAATGAACTTTGGTGAATGAATGAATGAATATGGGGTAAGTATTCATTTAGCTATCAACTCAATAAATGCTAAGCAACTACTATGTTCCAGTTACTGTGATAGGTACTGAGACTATGCATCTCTGAGCAAGAAGGACTTAGCCCCTGACCTCAATGTACTTATAGTCTAGTGGGAAGGGCAGATGTAAAGTATTCACAAACAAAATATGCAAATTTTCAACACTGATAAGTGTTGTGAAAGAAAACTCCATAGTGAAAGCAAAGACGAAAGGCTGAAGAAAAAAACAAATAAATGCTATCTCACATTCCCAAATGTGTCAACCTAGTTTCTGAAAAAGAAAAAAAATGCTAAGAAATCAATGTGAAGGGATTGAAAATAAACAAACCAGCAAAGATTATCAACTAAAATCCAACAAGTGAAATCTAGATCGGTGAGCATGCATTGGGGCCACTTTTGTCCCAGGCAGTTAGGGATGTTTGTTAATAACACAAGAGGCAGCTAGGAGATTATGATAACTTTGACAAACTCTCTAAACTAGAAAAATAAATTTGGGGTCCACTGCCTGCGTAAACTCCCCGTATTTAGGACTGGGACCACATAAGGATATGCACTATGAGTGTGAAATAAAAGTAAGCTAACACTCATGGGGACTAAAGCCCAGCTTCAAATTACCTGCCTGACCAGGTAACTTCAAGTTCTTGAAAATGGATTAATATGCTCCTACTCTATGTGGCTGACAGAAGCAAGGAAAACTCCTCTCTAAAGGAAAATAATTTTTTTACTATCAATTTTCAAATATGAAGTTTCATAAACAATAAAAACAGTCAGCACAAGTCACAAGGAAACATGAACAAGAAATAGCAGGAAAAAATATCTGTGGCAGAAAAAAATCAACAAGTGCATCAAACTAAATTAATAAGACAGTCTTCAAAGTAAACATTTACTATGTTCAAGTTTCTAAAATACAACAATGTAAAATTTAAGAGATAAAACTGTAAAAAATGACCTAAGATTTTTAAAAAGTCCAAACAGAGATTTGAAAACATAGAAGTAAGATAATTGGAAATTAAAAAAAACAAAACTGATGGATGGACTTATTAGATTAGATGTATGTAGAATTGAAGAGAGAAATAATAAACTGGAAGATAAGACAGAAAAAAGTATCCAGGATGAAGTACAGAGACACAAAGGGAAAAAAGCATAGAATAGAAGGTTAATGAAAAAAAGAAGAAGAAAAAACCTAGTGGAGAAGGCAGGAACAGTCCAAAATAAATTTAAATAGATATCTAGAAAGTGAAGAGAGTGAGATTGGGGCAGAAGAAATGTTTGAAAAGAGAATAGTGAAAATTTTCCAAAACTATTTTTTCTAATTTAATAAAAATATATAGCCACAAATTAAATAAACCTGTGAACTTTAAACAGGATTTCTTTTAAAGTAATCTGTAACAGAGAAATCAGGATTTAAAGGATGATTTTGATTAATAAATCATTATATAGATATTCCCTTTTGCTTTCTGGTATATTAGAGTAGACAGAGGGAAATGCCTGAAATCTCTAAACTGTAATCCAGCTGCCTTGATCTCTGATATGACTGTATAGCCTTTGTCTTTTACCGCTGTAATTGTAAAAACCTTGTGGTTAACCTTCATTTAAACCCAGATATCTGTAAGAATAAAATTAAATTTAACTTTCACACAAGATGGCACAGGAAACAGAATTCACTAAACAAAGGGCTGCAAGACAGCTCAAACCAGTCTTGAAGGTAGGGGAAGGAGAGGGCCTCTGATGCAAGCCTAGAATTGGTGCCAACTCCTTATATAGGTAGAAACAAGTTTAAATAAGTAACGCCCAGGGTCACTGAAATGTAAAGTATAATCAGAAGCAGGAACCTTCAGTGGGAAATTT
The DNA here is from genome assembly GCA_004026745.1 of Myrmecophaga tridactyla. Taxonomy (NCBI): domain Eukaryota; kingdom Metazoa; phylum Chordata; class Mammalia; order Pilosa; family Myrmecophagidae; genus Myrmecophaga; species Myrmecophaga tridactyla. The sequence continues at coordinate 22,915 of PVIY010011143.1, read as the reverse complement.
GAATTAGTTAAACTATATGGATAGGCTTTAACCTCTGGAGTGTCCAATCAGCAGAGAAACAGGGGAGGGACCTATGTGCTAAGCTTAGGGTTTAAAATCTGTGGCATTCTATTGCCTGGTGCGCCAGCCATCATTTTTTTGGTTGAGTGACCATTCTTGCTAGATCGTAAATAAATTCTCTTATTCTCCGCAATTGGATGAGCATTTGTTCTCTTTCAGGTATGGCTTACTTTCTAACAGTTATCCAGTTTTTCAACTTTAGAGTCTTGTAATCACTACAGAGAGCCCCTAGTGTTTATTAATGAAGACTCTTGAGTCAGCCCAGAACTAACACACACTAAGCCCAAAGCTGTCTTGATAACCAAGACTGGATCTAACCAAAATGATTAGATTAGACTGGATCTAACCTGACATGGGCAGTAACTTAGACTTTAACCTACAAGTCACTTATACCTCATTCCACTATTTTCTTACAAACATTCTATGACCTTAGCGTGTAATCAGTCTGTGCATGCTCGACAATCAAATCACCTCTAATTACATCATCTGGGGCCACTGTGTTCATTATTCTAAATCCTACCCATCTTTTTCTCTAATAAAAAGATCAGAATTACTGCAGTTCAGGGATACAGATTTTGGGCCGATAGGCCAACTGCTCCCCTACTACACACCTAATAATAAATTCTTTGTCTCTTTGAAACCCCAGTGTCTCAGGATAAGTTATTGAGTACATCAGGCAAACGAATCCATGAACCAGATGGGATGAATGCCCAAGGTTCTGGAGCCCCAACAGAGCACGTAACCAAGCCTTTTGCAGCTGGTGGGCTTGATTTAGTTTAGAGGCTTGCCTACTGGGGTTTCTCTGTTCTGTGGGCCCTCCAGAGATTTTTGGCACCTTCAAAAGCTTAAAGAGAGAAATCATTTCCCGTTCCATGTCCAGACATCTGACTGGGTGAGTGGGTCATATGGGTAAAAGTAGATCAGGGAGTAAATATGGTGGCTCGAGTTTCTTGACCTAGGAAGATTGATCATGCTTCCAGATCAATCCCTTTTGCTCTGACCTCTACACCTGTTTTCTGGGTACCATACTATATAACATTTCATGCCCTGACCTAATTTGTCTGTTGAATATACTCCTAAAAAATGAGTAGTCCAACAATTAGGGTAATTAAGGAAATTAAGTAGGCCTCTTTAAGTGCTAGCTGGTGTGTTTCCTGGGTATAATAAGAATTTAATGTTTGTTTAATTGTGAATCAGTGTGTTGAGTGTTTAATGCCTGTAAAACTGTTAGTTGGTGTGTTTGGTCTAGTTATTTATCAGCATGTTATTTAAATATAGTAAGTGTTAAGTATCTGTTTAAATTTGTTGATGGGTATGTTCCTGCATTTGCATTGGTTACTGAGTACAGAAATTCTTTTAAAAGGGAACCTTTAGACTGTATTGAAAATTGAAAAGATTGTAGATATGAGTCTATAAAAAAGGGTTTGTTCCTGTAACATAGTCTAGCCTCAAAATGACTTAAAATAAAAATACTACCATTAGTTAAAATTAAAGATATTACAGTTAAAATTTTTCTACAAAAAGGTTAAAATGGGATGAGATAATATATTCAATCTTTTATTTGTCCCTCTCAAAAGTATTTCTCTGTTTCTGTTTCTTTTGTGACTAATTTATTATTTGTGTCTGTCTAATTATTCAATGTATATTCTCATACCTCCAGATGATAATAAAAAGTAACAAAAATTCCTGAAAAAATAAAGCTCTATGGGAATTACTAAAGAAATAAATAGGGGGATTATATAAATTTATATAAATTGGTACTTCTGAAGTAAAAGAGTAAAAAGAGAAAAGCTCTTTGAATGGCAAAATTCAAAACTTTACCTTTTTAATTACTATAAACAAACTTAGACATTAGAAAGAAAGCTCCCCTGGAATTTGGCAGAAAATTGCCAATGGGCTGCCTCTGGAAAAAGCAAAGACCCTTTTTCAATGGCCACAGCTTTTAGTAAAATAAATCTAATAATTGGAAATAATTAAAGAAGGGCATAGGAACTCTCAAAATTCCATGGTCCTCACTTAAAATTTTCAACAAGCCAGGTTTCATTCTGTCTGTGCAACCACCCCTGCCCCAAGGCCTAACCACCTAAAGCAGTTATGGGGGAAGGGCTAGGCAATATAGCAAGGTCTAGTTTTGAATTCTTTTTTTACTGGCCTGGAGATTAGAAATAGTAAGCATAAAAAATGCTAAAGAATGTTTGTTAATATTTTTTTCCAATAATACTTTTGCAGTGGTAGCTGTAGTAATTAAAACATTGTTAAAATATAAATGGCCCTGGGATAGCAAAATTGTCCTTCAAAAATGAGGGGGAAATTAAAACATTTTCAGACAAAAAAATCATTGAGAGAATTTGTGACCAAGAGACTGGCTCTGCAAGAAATATTAAAGGAAGCACTAGAGATAGACAGGAAAAGACAGGAGAGAGAGTTGTGGAGAAGAGTGTAGAAATGAAGACTATTAGTAAAAGTAAAAAGAAGAAAAATTAGATATGACATGTAAAATCCAAAAGGCAAAATAGCAGAAGAAAGTACTGCCCTTACAGTAATAACACTAAGTGTTAATGGATTAAACTTCCCAATCAAAAGACATAGACTGGCAGAATTGTCCTAAAAAACAGACTTATCTCTATGCTGTCTACAGGAGATGCATTTTAGACCCAAGGACAAATGTAGGTTAAAAGTGAAAGGTTGAGAAAACATATTTCATGTAAGCAACAATCAGAAAAGAGCAGGAGTAGCTATACTAATATCCAACAAATTAGACTTCAAATGTAAAACAATTGAAAGAGACAAAGAATGACACTATGTATTAATAAAAGGAACAATTCAACAAGAAGACATAACAATTATAAATATTTATGTACCAAGCCAGAGTGCTCCAAAATACATGAGGCAAACACTGAAAAGAGAAATAAACACATCTACCATAATAATTGAAGACTTCAATTCCCTGCTCTCATCAATGGACAGAACATCTAGACAGAGGATCAACAAAGAAACAGAGAATTTGAAAAATGCAATAAACGAACTAGACTTAACAGACATTTACAGAACATTACACCCCACAAGAGCAGGATACACCTTTTTCTCAAGTACTCACAGATCATTCTCAAGGATAGACCATATGCTGGGTCACAAAGCAAGTCTCAATACATTTAAAAACAGTGAAATCATACAAAACACTTTCTTGGATCATAAAGGAATGAAGTTGGAAATCAGTCATAGGCAGAGGCCCAGAAAATTCACAAATATATGGAGGCTCAACAGCACACTCTTAAACAACCAGTGGGTCAAGGAAGAAATTACAAGAAAAATCAATAAATATCTTGAGGCAAATGAAAACACAACACATCAAAATGTATGGGATGCAGCAAAGGCAGTGCTAAGAGGGAAATTTATTGCCCTAAGTGCCTATATCAAAAAAGAAGAAAGAGAAAAAAATCAAAGAATTAACTGTCTACTTGGAAGAACTGGAGAAAGAACAGCAAACTAACCTCAAAGCAAGCAAAAGGAAAGAAATAATGAAGATTAGAGCAGAAATAAATGAAACTGAGAGCATGAAATCAATTGAGAAAATCAAAAAAACCTGAAGTTGGTCCTATGAGAAAATCAGTAAGATTTCTGGATCCTTAGCAAGGCTGACAAAAAGAAGAAGAGAGAGGATGCAAATAAATAAAATCAGAAATGGAAGAGAAGACATAACCACTGACCCAACATAAATAAAGGAAGTGATGAGAGGAGACAATGAACAACTTTATGCTAAAACTAGACAACAGAGATCAAATGGACAACTTCCTAGAAAGGCATGAACAACCAACATTGACTCGAGAAGAAATCGACAACCTCAACAAAACAATCACAACTAAAGGAATTGAATTAGTCATTAAGAAATTCATTAAGGGGCAGGCCACGGTGGCTCAGCAGGTAAGAATGCTTGCCTGCCATGCCCGAGGACCCGGGTTCGATTCCCGGTGCCTGCCCATGTTAAAAAAAACAAATTCATTAAGAAACTCCCAAAAAGGAAAAGTTCAGGACCAGATGACTTCACATGTGAATTCTACCAAACATTCCAGGAAAAATTAGCACCAGTCCTGCTCAAACTCTTCAAAAAAATTGAAGAGGAGGGAAAGCTACCTAACTCATTCTATGAAGCCAACATCAACCTCATACCAAAGCCAGAAAAAGATATTACAAAAAAAGAAAACTACAGACCAATCTCTCTAATGAATATAAACGCAAAAATCATCAACAAAATTCTTGCAAATAGAATCTAGCAGCACATTAAAAGAATTATACACCATGACCAAGTAGGATTCATCCCAGGTATGCAAGAATGCTTCAACATAAGCAAATCAATTAATGCAATATACCATATCAACAAATCAAAGCAGAAAAACTGCATGATCATCTCTATTGATACAGAAAAGGCATTTGACAAAATTCAGCATCCTTTCTTGTTGAAAACGCTTCAAAGGATAGGAATAGAAGGAAACTTCCTCAACATGATAAAGGGAATACATGAAAAACCCCAAACCTAACATCATCTTCAATGGGGAAAAACTGAAAACTTTCTCCCTAAGATCAGGAAGAAGTTAAGGATGTCCACTGTCACCATTGTTATTCAACATTGTGTTGGAAGCTCTGGCCAGAGCAATTAGACAAGAAAAAGAAATACACAGCATCAAAATTGGAAAGGAAGAAGCAAAACGCTCCCTGTTTGCAGATAATATGATATGACTATATGTTGAAAACTCCAAAAAAATCTACAGCAAAACTAATAGAGCTAATAAATGAGTACAGCAAAGTGGCAGGTTACAAGATCAACACTCAAAAATCTGTAGTGGTTCTATATACTAGTATTCTAGTTTGCTAGCTGCCAGAATGCAACACACCAGAGAAGGATTGGCTTTTAATAAAGGGGGATTTATTTTGTTAGTTCTTCAGAGGAAAGGCAGCTAACTTTCCACTGGGGTTCTCTCTTACATGGGAAGGCATAGGATGGTCTCTGCTGGCCTTCTCTCCAGGCTTCTGGGTTCCAATAACTTTCCCCGGGGTGACTTCTTTCTGCATCTCCAAAGGCCTGGGCTGAGCTGTGAGTGCTGAGATAAGGAATGCCAAGCTGCTTGGGCTGTGCTACGTTGTGGTCTCTCATTTAAGCACCAGCCAATTAAGTCAAACGTCCTTCATTGTAGCAGGCCCGCCTCCTAGCCGACTGCAGATGTAAATCAGCAACAGATAAGGTTCACGTACCATTGGCTTATGTCCGCAGCAACAGAACTAGGTATGCTCACCTGGCCGAGTTGACAACTGAATCTAACTACCACAACTAGTAATGAACAATATCAAGAAAAAAATTCCATTTACAATTGCAATCAAAAGAATAAAATATTTAGGAATAAATTTAACTAAGGTTACAAAAGACCTATACAAAGAAAACTACAAGAAATTGCTAAAAGAAATCACAGAAGACCTAAATAAATGGAAGAGCATACTATGTTCATGGATTGGAAGACTAAATATAGTTGATGTCAATTCTATCTAAATTGATTTATACATTCAATGCAATACCAATTAAAATCCTAAAAACTTACTTTTCAGAACTAGAAAAACCAATAACCAAATTTATCTGGAAGGGCAGGGTGCTCTAAGTAGCTAAAAATATCCTGAGAAAGAAAAATGAAGTCGGGGATCTCACATTACCTGACTTTAAGACATATTATGAAGCTACAGTGGTCAAAACAGCATGGTACTGGCATAAAGACGGATATACTGACCAATGGAATTGAATAGAGTGTTCAGATATGGACCCAATCATCTATGGACAATTGATCTTTCATAAGGCAGTCAAACCAACTCACGTGGAACAAAACAGTCTCTTCAATAAATGGTGCTTAGAGAACTGGAAATCCACATGCAAAATAATGAAAGGGAATCCATATCTCACACCCTATACAAAAATTAACTCAAAATGGAACAAAGACCTAAACATTAGATCTAAGACCTTAAAACTTTTAGGAGAAAGTGTAGGGAAATATCTCATAAAACTTGTAATAGGTTGTAGTTTCCTAGATTTTACACCCAAAGCATGAGCATTAAAGAAAGAAATAGATAAATTGGAACTCCTCAAAATTAAATACTTTGTGTATCAAAGAACTTTGTCAAGAAAGTAAAAAGACAGCCTACACAATGGAAGACAATATTTGGAAATGACATATCAGATAAGGGTCTAGTATCCAGAATATATAAAGAAATTGTTAACTCAACAACAAAGAGACAAACAACCCAATTACCAAATGGGCAAAAGACATGCAGACTCAGAGTAGCTGAATTTCAGCAAGACTTTGGTAGAATTTCTTATAACCTTTTGTGGAACAAGGTGACAACTACGTGACAGGATAGTGAGGCACACTAGTATCTGTTGAATAACTGCCCTGAAAATTAGTGATAAATTTATGTTACCCAGCAGGAAGGTTTTATTCCTTTAACATTGTCATATTCAGTTTGTTTTTGCAGCTTTATTTTGGCATATTTTCAATATATTTCATTATTTTTATTACTTATTGTATGGTATATGAATAGGTCTTTTACTAAATTTGCAAGCAACCTCAAATTAGGAATGTAATTATAGTCAATGCCATTATCAGTATTCTGTCATATCTTGAAAGGTTGGAATTATGGAGTGAAACTATTAGAATTGCATTTAAGAGGGAAATCTGTACTGTTCTACACTCAGGCAGACATAAAAACATGTATGGCCAAAAACCAGCATTGTACAAATCTAGAATTGTGAAGATGTAGCTTGTTATCTACATATATGAGAAAGATTACAGCAACTGAGAACTCAATATTGTTAGCAATGTGAGGTGGCTGCCTCATAGCAAATATAATCCTAAACAAATTAAGAAAAAGATTTTTGTCCAGGAAGGGGCAGATGCTGGTCTTACCTTTCTAGGTATAGTTAAGACAACTTGTGGAGTCTGGCACTTACTTCTGATGCCACCTGTTAAAAGGATGAGTTAAAAATATGGGTAAAAAAATAAATAATGGGGAGATAAAGGGTAAAGCAAATTGGGTGGATGGAAACACTAGTAGTTAATGAGAGGGAGGAGTAAGGGGTATGGTATCTATTGAGTTTTTCTTTTATTTTGATTCCTTTTTCTGGAGTGATGCAAATGTTCTAAAAAATGATCCTGGTGATGAATATACAACTGTGTGATAATATTGTGAGCCACTGATTGTATACCATGTATAGAATGTATGTGTGTGAAGATTTCTCAATTTAAAAAAAAAAAGAGGTTATTGGCACACTGGACAGTAGTTAGAAGACCCGGACCAGATAAGGAAGGTTTAGAAACTATGACTAACCTGTAGAGGAAAGACTAAGGAGACAAAGAGTCATCGTTTTTATACATTTGAAGAGCTGCCAACAAAAAGCACAACACTTAGAGGGCTGAGAATTAAAAGACATTAGAAGAGTATATTTATTGTTACATAAATAAATACTTCCTAAAACACAGACTAGTCAAAAACTGCACTGAGCAAGGTATTGTCCTTATTACTTGTGAGATGTTCCATATGAACATAGATATATATTTGATAGTCACAGTGAGTTTTTACAAGGTGGCCCATGTCCTTTAAAATTCTGAAGATTTTTGATCCTATGAATGTAAGCACTAAATAATCTCTCTTTGGTTTGATTTCAAAATAAGATCCAACTTCTGAATCTTAATTTCCACCAAAGTATGAGCAATAAAGCCATTCATATCTGTACTTACCATATTATGAGGTCATATGCTGTTCACTCACCTCCAATCCCAGCACCTAGAAGAGAATGGAATCTGAATTTGTATTTCTTAGGGGAATGGAAATTTTTGTGTGAAAGAAATTCTTGGTAATATTATGGTTGCTGCTGCCCATTTTCACAAATTCAGCACTAAAGATTACTTCCCCTAGTCTCTTTAATGCTTTTTGTGATCCCATTCCTCTATTCTCTAATACTTTGTTTCCAAAGTGTGGTTTGACTGCTGCTGGAGACAAAGGTGATGACTTATCTATCATATAACCAGCCGGAAATTTGGTTTAGAGAAAAGAGGTATTATATAAATTTAGTCATATATATGGTATGTATCCAACGTAAGAATTTGTATTTTTTCAAAAATCTTCTTAATCATTATGTTCTTAAAGTTGCCCATCTACTCTAAGGACTGTATTTTCACTTTATCTTGCCTAGTATGTCTATGTTATTTAATCATTTTTATTAATTATATTTGTATTTAATTTTTTACTCTTGTTTTTCTGATAGCTATTAGTAAAAGTGTATTTATGGCTCAAAAGCTATTCATTAAAGTGTAAAGGTAGTGATAAAAATAGTAAATTAAACTATGATTAATAATTACTTCATATACATCAACAAAAACAGCGAACAGGTCTTTGATATCAACTTTGAATATGAATTGTTATGGGCTGGAACAAGTAAATCTGTAAGTGTTAATTTTTTTACACAAGAAAATAAAAATAAAAATCTAAATAGGATGCATGATAATATCTGAAAATGGGATTTTGTTGTACCAGTAGTTCATCTGTCTCTCCTTCCCTAAGTGATGCTTTAACTTTTACTAAATAGAGGAAGGAAACCTCAGAAACATTTGCGTAATTATAAACCAAGGTAGAATGACATTTTGGATCAGATCAAAAACCAAAACAATGCATAACAGTATGAAAATGTTTGAATTATGTTGCTAAAGAGAGTGATGAGCCCACAGCTTCCAGGAACCATAGTAACATTTATTATGGCAAAATCAGATATAAATGATAACATTTCTGAGAAAATTTTAAAACTAGTGCAAAGTTAATGTCAAATATTATGTTTAAAGAAAAATCAGAAAAAGGTATTGGTAAAATTCCTTTATCAAATGGTACAGTTATAGATTCCATAAGATCAATGGCATGCCATCTGGAGAAAACGTTTCACGGCAGGGGTGTGCCAGCAGATCACGGTGTGCAGGGCGGGACTCTTCTCTTGCACATGTGAGGGAGAAATGCCTGATGACTTTCTATCTGTTCAGCACTAAAAACCTATATCACAGAAGAGATTTTTCTAAGTTAATGATTTTTTGTGATCCATGTTATAGCCCGGAAAGTGTGTGGTAGAATCAGAAGTGATGGAGAAGCTGCTATATCAGGAAGGGGTTAATAAAAAAAGTACATCCTTCCTCAGTGCCCATCCACTTTATTTTCAGAGAATGGCTGGTGGTCAACAGTATTCCACTTTCTCTTGATTTGGTTTTGAAGGACAGAGTGAAAATCGGAAATTTGGTCAAATCATGGCCAATGAGTGTATAGCTTTTCAGTGTTCAGTGCAAAGAAATGTATCGCTAAGATATATCTGCTTTTTCCCTTAGAAAAATGCCGGCTTTTGAGGATGAAGGTGCTCACATTACTTTTCCTTTATAATGGACTTTATTGTTTAGAGCAGTATTAGCTTTACAGAAAAATTGGACAGAAAGTAGAGTTCCCATATACCCCCCTCCCACCCACACACAATCTCACCTGTTATTAATTTCTTGCATTTATGTGGTACTTTCGTTGACTTGATAAATCAATATTGATACATTACTATTAACTAAAATTCATAGTTTACATTGAGATTCACTCTTTGTGTTGTACAGCACTGTGGGTTTTGACAAATGCATAGTGTCATGTATCTACCGTTACAGTAAACAGAACAGTTTCACTGCTCTAAAAATACCCTGTGCTCCACTTGTCCATTTCTCTTCTACTCTCCCTGAAACCCTTGGCAACCACTGATATTTTACTATTTCTCTATAGTTTTGCTTTTTCCAGAATGTCATATGGCTGGAATAATATAGTACATAACCTTTTCAGACTGGCTTCTTTCACTTAGCAATATCTATTTAGGGTTCCTCTGCAAAGTTGTGTGTGTGTGTGTGTATGCATCTTGATAGCTTGTTTTTATGGCTGAATAATATTCCATTATATGAATGTTCCACAGTTTGTCTGTTTACCTATTAAAGTGGTTGCTTCCAGTATTTAATAATTATGAATAAAGCTACTATAAATATTTGGGTGAAGGTTTTTGTGTGGATATAGTTTTCATATCATTTATTTAAATAACTACAAGCATAATTATTGAATTTTATGTAAGACTGTATTTAGCTTTGTTAGAACTGCTAAACTGTTAGAATTGCTAAACTATCTTCCAAAGTGGCTACTTTGCATTCCTTTCAGCAATGAATGAGAGTTTCTGTGTCTCTATATCCTCTCCAGCATTTGGTGGTGTCAGTGTTTTGGATTTTAGCCATTGAATATGTGTATAGTGGAATCTCATTTTTGTTTTAATTTTCAATTCTCTAATGACATATGATGCAGAGCATCTTTCCATATGCTTATTGAACATCTCTGTATCTTCTTTGATGAGGTGACCAGATCTTTTGCCCATTTTTGAATTGGGTTGTTTGTTTTCTTATTGTTGAGATTTAAGGGTTCTTTGTCTACTTTGGATGCAAGTTGTTTGTGAGATCTATATTTTCTAAATATTTTTCTCCCGGTTTGTGGCTTGTCTTTTCATAAATTTAGCAGTGACTTTTACAGAGCAAAATTTTAGTTTTAATTTTAATGAAGTTAAACATCAATTTTTTCTCTCATGGACCATGTTTTTGGTATTGTATCTAAAATATCATCATTGAACACAAGGTTACCCAGGTTTTCTCCTGATATATACCAAAAATTTTATAGCTTTGTGTTTTACATTTAGGTCTATAATTCATTTTGAATTAATTTTTGTGAAAGATGTAAGGTCTGTGGCTAGATTCATTTTTTTATTTTTTGCATGTGGATGTTCAATTGTTCCAAGTACTATTAGTTGAAAATAATATCCTTCCTCCATTGAATTGGCTTTACTCCTTTGTCAAAGACCAGATGACTGTATTTGTGGGAGTCTATTTCTAGGATTTCCATTGTTTGATTCATCTGTTTATCTGTTCTTTCATCAGTACCGCATAGCCTTGAACACAGGTAATGTCAGTTACCTGACTTTGTTTTCCCTTTCTAATGTTGTTTTCCCTATTCTGGATCTGCTTTTTCATATAAAGTTTAGAATCAGTTTGTGGATATCCACAAAATAATTTGCTGAGTTTTTATTGGAATTGCATTGAATTTATAAATCAAGTTTTGAAGAATTAGCATCTTAATATTGAGTCACCCCCCTATCCATGAACATGGACTACATTTCCATTTTTTTATATATTTGTTGCTTTCTTTCATCTGATATTTGTGGCTTCCTCATAAAGATCTTGTACGTATATTTTTAGATTTATACTTAAGTATATAATTTTTTGGCGCTCATGTAATCGGTGTGTTTTTAATCTCAAGTTCCAGTTGTTCATTGCTGATGTATAGGAAAACAGTTGACTTTTTAATATTAACCTAGTATCCTGCTATTTTACTACAACTTATTATTACAGGAGTTCTTGTCATTGTTGTTGATTCTTTGAGATTTCTAGTACACAGTCATCTCATCTGCAAAAAAAGACAATTTTACTTCTTCCTTCCCAAACTGTATATCTTTTATTTCCTTTACTTTTTTTATTCTATTAGCCAAGACTTTCAGTACAATGTTCAACACAAGTGGTGATAGGGGACATCTTTGCATGTCTGGGGGAAAGCATGGGAAAGCCTATAGTATTTCACCATTAAGTATGATAGTAAATGCAGTTTTTAAATTTTTTTCTTTATTAGAAAATTTATGGATCTACAGAACAATCATGTATAAAATACAGTATTCCCCTATACCACCCCATATACTTATTAACACTTTACACTGGGGTGGAATATTTGTTACAATTGATAACATATTTTTATAATTTTTATAACTGTACTATTAACTATGGTTCATGGTTTGACTTACAGTTCACTGTTTGTATAGTGTAGTTCCGTGGATTTTTTTTCTGTTACCATGTGTACAATCTTTAAGTTTCTCTTTTAATCACATTCAGATATATATTTCAGTGCTGTTACTTATGTTCACAATGTTGTGCCACCATCACCACCTTCTATTACCAAAACATTTCCATCATTTCAAATGGGAACCCTGCATATTTTAAGCCTTAACTTCCCATTCCCTATCCCCACGTCATCCTTTATTAACCTATATTCTAGATTCTGATTCTGAATTATTCATATATCTTCTAATTATTTCATATCATTGAAATTAAACCATATTTGTCTTTATGCATCTGGCTTATTTTATTCAACATGAAGGCTCACACGTGTTGTCACATGGGTCAGAACTTCACTTCTTTTTACAGGTGAATAAAATTCCATTAAATACATATACCACATTTTGCTTATCCATTTTGGTTTTATTGATTTTCTCCATTAATTTCTTGTTTTCAATTTCAGTTATTTCTGCTCTATTTTTTATAATCTTTTATTTTTGCTTCCTTTAGGTTTAGTTTATTCTTCTTTTCCTAGTTTCCTGAGACCAAAGCTTAGATGATTGATTTCAGGGCATTCTTCTTTTCTAATATATGCATTTGATGCCATGAATTTCCCTATAAGCACTGTTCTTCCTATATCCCATGAATTTTGATAAATTGTATTTTCAGTTTCATTTATTTGAAAATATCTTAATTTTTCCTGAGATTTCACTTGACCTGTGTGTTATTTAGAAGTATGATATTTACTTGCCAAATCTTTTGGAATTTTCCAGCCATCTTTCTTTCAAATTTAATTATGCTGTAATCCAAAACCATACTTTCTATGATTTCTAGTCTTTTAAATTTTCCAAAGTGGAATGTGGTCTATCTTAGTGAATGTTCATGTGCGCTGGAGAAAAATATGAATTCTGGTATTGCTGGATAGAGTATTCTATAAATGTCAATTAAATCCAGTTGATTGATGGTTCTATTCAGTTCAACATATATTTACTGATTTTCTAACTGCTGGACCTGTCAATTACTGACAGAGGAATTTGGTGTCTCCGACTATTATAGTGGATTTGTGTGCTCCTCCTTGCAGTTCTATCAGTTTTTGCCTCACATAGTTTAGTGAACTGTCATTAGGTATATATACAATATTAAGTCTTCTTGGAGAACTGACCCCTTTATTATGTAGTGCCCCCCTTTATCCATGATAATCTACTTATTGTGAACTCTGCTTCATCTGAAAATAATATAGTTACTTAAGGTTTCTTTTACTTGAGTTAACATGGTATATCTTTCTCCATCTCTTTACTTTTAATCTATCTGTATCTTTATGTTTAAAGTAGTTTACTGGCAGACAACATGTGGTTGCGCCTAGTTTTTTTAATCCATTCTGACAGTCTCTATCTTTTAATTGGTGTATGTAGAACATTCACATTTAAAGTGATTATTGATATAATTGGATTAATATCAAACATATTTATAAATGTTTTCTATGTATTGCCCTTGTTTATTTTCTTGTCTTTTCTCTTTTTTTTCACCCTGTCTGATTTTGAGTGTTTTACATTCCATTTTCTCTCATCTCTCAACATAACTCATTTAAAAATAAATAGTTTTTGCCCTATAGTTTGCAATATACCTTTATACTAATCTAGTCTACTTTCAGATTGTAGTGCTTCATGAGTAGTGCAGGCAGCTTATAGCAGAGTATCCCCCAATTTCCCCCTCTTGTGTGTCATAACACTGCTGTCATTCATTTCACTTGTCTGTAAGCTATTATCTCCCCAAACATTATTGCTGTTATTTTGAATAAAATTTTATGTTACATCAAGTTAAAATAAGAAAAAAAATTTTATTTTACATTCACTTATTCTTTCTCTAACACTTTTCCTTTCTTTGAGTAATTCCAAGTTTCTGACTTATGTCATTTCCTTCCCTCTGAAAAACTTCTTTTAACATTTCTTGAAAGGTAGATTTAATGATGACAAATACCCATTTTATTCAATGTAGAACGTCTTTATTTCAACTTCACTTTTGAGGGATAATTTTACTGGATGCAGAATTTTGGTTGATGTATTATTTTTCTTTCGACAAATATTTCTCTCCAATCTATTCTTGCTTACATGGTTTCTCAAGAGAAGTCCAATGTAATCCTTATCCTTGTTCCTCTATATGTCTAGTGTTCTTCCCTCAAGTTTCTTTCAAGACTTTCTCTTTGTCTTTGATATCTGCAATTTGAGCATGGAATGCCTAGGTGTCTTTTTTTTGTGAGGGTGGGGTTGTGTGTATTTATTCTATTTGGTGTTCTCTAAACTTCCTGAATATGTGGTTTAGTGCCTGTCATTAATTTTGGAAAATTCTTAGCCATTATTACTTCCTGGGAATTGAATTATGTCCCCCATGAAAGGCATGTTTAGGTCCCAACTGCTGGTCCCATGGGTGTGAACCCTTTTTTTTTTTGCATGGCCAGGCACAGGGAATCGAACCTATGTCTCCGGCATGGCAGGTGAGAAGTCTGCCTGCTGAGCCACCATGACCTATCTGAACCCATTTTTTTAATTGGAGAAGTTGTAGGTTTACAGAGCAATCATGCATAAAATATGGGATTCCCATATAATACACTATTATTAACACCCTAGTGTGGTACATTTGTTAATGTGAAAACACATTTTTATAATTGTATTATTAGCTATAGCCTATAGTGTGAGTGAAGGTTTACTTTTTGTTGTACACATCCATGTATTTTTTTTAATTTATATTGTAGTAACATATACGCATAACCTAAAATTTCTCCTTGTAATCATATTCAAATAAGTAATTCAGTCCTGTTCATTATGCTCATAGTGCTGCCTTACCATCACCACCATCCATTCCAGAACCTTTCCATCATCCTAAATAAAAACTCAGTATGTTTTAAGCCTTAACTCCCTATTCCCTACCCCGGTATACCCATATACCATACCCTGGTAAGCACATAGATTCATAGAATCAGAATCTATGAATTTGCTAATTCAAATTATTACATCTCAGTGGGATCAGACAATATTTGCCCTTTGGTTTCTGGCTTATTTCACTCAACATGATGTTTTCAAGACTCACTCATGTTGTCACATATATCAGAGCATCATTCCTTTTAGGGTTGACTAATACTCCATTGAATGCATATACCATATTTTGTTTATCCATTCATCAGTTGATGAACACTTAGACAGATTCCATCTTTTGGTAATTGTAAATAATGCTACATAGGCACATAAATATCTGTTTGAGACCCTGCTTTCAGTTCTTTAGGGTGTATACCAGAAGTTAGATTGCCAGGTCACATAGTAAGTCTATACTTAACTCTCTGAGGAATAGCCAAACTGTCTTCCACAGTGGCTGTACCATTTAACATTCCCACCAATAAATAATGACTGTCCTTATTTCTCCATATCCTCTATAACACTTGTAATTTTCTGTTTTTATGATAGAAGCCATTCTAGTGAGCATGAAATGGTATCTGATTCAGGTTTTGATTTAATGGTTAATGATGCTGAACATTTGTTCATATGCTTTTTTGGCCGTTTCTGTATCTTCTTTGGAGAAATGTCTATTCAAATCTTTTGCCCATTTTTTAATTGATTTGTTTTTTTATTGATGAGTTGAAAGATTTCATTAGATATTCTTGATATTAAGCTCTTATCTGATATGTGGTTTCCAAGTATTTTCTTCCATTGTGTAGGTTGTCATTTTACTTTCTTGATAAAGTTCCTTGATGCACAAAAGGTTTTAATATTAATGGGGTTCCATTTATCTATTTTTTTCTTTTGTTGCTTGTGCTATAGATGTAAAAAACCATTGCCTAACACAAAGTTCTAAAGAGGATTCCCTATGTTTTTTCTACTGGTTTGATAGTTCTGGTTCTTATATTTATGTTCTTGACCCATTGTGAATTGATTTTTGTATAAGGTGTGAGGGAGGGGGCCACCTTTATTCTTTTGTAAATAAAGACCCAATTTTCCATTATTGAGGAGGCTATTCTTTCCCAATTGAGTGGTCATTCACCCTTGTCAAAAACCAGCTGGCCATAAATATGAAGGTTAATTCCTAAACTCTCAGCTCAGTTCCATTGGTCCATATGTCTGTCCTTGACCATTTTCTTTTGAATACTGTGACTTTGTAATAAATTTTCAGATTGGGAAGTGTGAGTCCTCGAACTTTGTTCTTCATTGTTAAAGATGGTTTTGGTTATTTTGGACCCTGTATCTTACCATATAAATTTTTTTCTCATTTGTTAAATCTTGTATTCTCTATTATACTCCTCCTTCTTTTTCTTCTTTTTTGTGAAAAAAATAAAACATATACAAAAAATCAATAAATTTCAATTAGTTTTGCAATTAGGTGTAGAACATATTTCAGAGTTTGGAATGGGTTGCAATTTAAATTTGATGATAGCTTTTCCATTTCTGCAAAGAAGGTTATGGAAATTGTGATTGGATCACATTGAATCTGTAAATCACTTTGGGTAGAATTGACATCTTAACAATATTTAATTTTCCAATCCATGAACATGTAATGTCCCTCATTTTTAGGTCTTCTTTTGTTTCTCTTAGCATTGTTTTGTAGTTTTCTGTATATAAGTCTATTTCATATACTTGATTAGATTTATTTCTAGATATATGATTCTGTTAGTTGCTTTGTAGATAGAATTTTTCTTAATTTCTTCTTTTAATTGTTCAATACTAGTGTATGGGAATACTACTGATTTGAGGTGTTGATCTTTTATCCTATCCACTTGGCTGAATTCATGCATTAGTTCCTGTAGCTTTATTGTGGATCTTTCATAATTTTCTGCATATAGGATAATGCCATCTGAAATATAGGGAAAGTTTTACTTCTTCATTTACAATTTAGATGCCTTTCATTTCTTTCTATTGCCTAACTGCTCTGACTAAAATTCCAGTATAAAGTTGAATGACAGTGGTGACAGAGGCATCCTGTTCTTGTTCCTGATGTGAGAGGGAAAGCTTTCAGTCTTTCAGTACGGAGTAAGATGTTAGCTATGAACTTTTCATTTATGTCCTTTATAATGTCAGGGAAGTTTCCTTCTATTTATAATGTTCTGAAGCCTTGAGGATGAAACAACATTCCATAAATGACTCTCAGACTTTGAAACCTAATGCAGTTTTCCTTGCAGATTTTAGGAACAGTTTGAGACCTTTGACCCCTGTTTTCTTTTCAATTTCTCCCTATGACAATGGCAACATGTATCTTATGATTGTCTCACCTTTGTATATTGAAAGCAGATGACTTCTTGCTGAATTTCACATGCCAAAGCCAGAGGAGAATTTTTTGCATTAGAACAGACCATGCCTGTAACTGACTTGAATGAGATTTTGTCTGTTTCTGACTTTGTGTTGTATTTGTATTGTTACTGAAATGGTTTAAGGTTTTTGATATTGCGATGGAATGAATGTATTTTGTATATGGAAAGAACATGCCTTTTGGAGGTCCAGTGGGTGGAAAGTGCCAGTTTGAAACTATTGTGTACCCTAGGATAGCCAATTTCTATTAATCCTGATTCAATATTGTAGGTTGGAGCCTTTTGTTTAGATGAAAATGTTATCTCTGCACATTCAGGATGGGTCTTGATTAGATTACCAGAACCCTTTAAAAGGGAGAAACATTTTGGAAGATGCTTAGATGCTTGGAGAACAGTTGCTAGAGAGCTGACACAGACAGAGATATTTGAGATGCAGAAAGAAAATGCTCCTGGGAAACCATTTGAAATGAGAAGCAGAGAGAAAGCTAACAGACATTGCCATGTGCTTTCCCAGCTGACAGAGAAACCCCAAATGTAATTGGCCCTTTTTTTGAGTTAAGTTATCTTTCTCTGGATGCCTTAGTTTGGATATTTTTATTGCCTTGGAGCTGTAAATTTGTAGCTTGATAAATTCCCTTTATAAAAGTCACTCCATTTCTGATATATTGCATCCCAGTAGCATTTAGCAAACTAATACAAAACTTTCAGGTGAAGTGTTCTATACATATCTGTTAGGTCTATTTGCTTTGGAATATTGTTCAAGTCTTGTATTTCCTTATTGATCTTCTGTGTAGATGTTCTAGCCATTATTAAAATTACATTTTAATGTCTCCTACTGTCAATGTAGAGCTGCCCATTTTTCCCTTCAAATCTGTTAGTATTTTTATTATATACATTGGGTCTCTGCTGTTAGATGCATACATTTTTATAATTGTTATATCTTATTGCATAATTAAATCCTTAATCAGTTTATAATGGCCATCTTTGTCCTTGTAACAGCTTTTGACTGTAAGTCTGTTTTATCTAATATTGGGATAGCTACCCCAGCTCTCTTGGTTACTACTTGTGTGGTGTATATATATTTTTTTACCATCCTTTAATTTTTTTTCATGCGTGTCTTTAACCATCCTTTAATTTTAAACTTACTTGTGTCCTTAAATTTAAGATGAGTCCCTTGCAGATAGCATATAGTTGGGTCATACTTTTTTATCCACTCTGCCAACCTCTTCTTTTGTACAGAAGAGTTTAATGCATTCCCATGCAAAGTCACAATTTATACTGCAGTACTTTCTTCTGCCATTTTGTTATTTGACCTTTGTAAGTGTGATACCTTTGTTGTCCCTCAATTCTATTGTTAATGTCTACCATTATATTCATCTGATTTTTTGTGTTGTACCATATTTAGTGCCCTCTATTTTCTATCTGGATATATTTTCTCATATGTTCTTTTTTGTGGTTACCATGGGGTTAAAATTTAACATCCCAAATAGATAACAATCATATTTTGTATGATACCAACTTGACTTCAATAGCATACACAAACACTTTGCCTGAATCCTTCCATTTCCCCACCTTTTTTGTACTTGGTACCACTTATATCTTTGTACATTGGATGTCCAGATTCATAGATTTATCATTAGTTTTTATGCATTTGCATTTTGCATCTGTAGGGTAATAGAAAGTGGGGTTAGAGTCCAGACAATACAATACAATAATACTAGCAAATATAATTACCCAAATGTTTAGCTTCACTACATGTTACCACAGTCTAGTGTTCTTTCCTTTCAGTCTGAAGAACTCCTTTTAGCACTGCTTGTAGGGAAAGTCTAGTTATGATGAGCTTTCTTAGCTTTTGTTTATCTGGGAATGTCTTAATCTTTCCTTCATTTTTGAAAGAAAGTCTTGCAGGATATAAACTTCTTGGCTGACAGTCATTTTCTTCCAGCACTTTAAGTATCTCAACCTGTTGCCTTGCCTCCATGGTGTCTGATGAGAAATAGGCACTCACAGTCTAGTTGGGATACTCTTGTGTATATGTTGCTTTTCTCTTTTAGCTTTCAGAAATCTCTCCTTGTCCTTGACATCGAACAGCTTGATTACCATGTGTCTGGGTATAGTTCTCTTTCAGTGTATCATGTTTGGAGTTTGTTGGGATTCTGAACTGAATGTCCATATTCATGTCTTTCATTCAATCTAGAAAGTTTTCTGCCAGGTTTTTTGTTTTTGTTTTTGTTTTTGTTTTTGCATAGGCAGACACTAGGAATCAAATCCAGGTCTCTGGCATGACAGCATGACAGACCTGCTGAGCCATGGTGGCCCAGTTTTCTGCCAGTTTTTTCTTTGAATATTCCTTCTGCCCTTTCTCTCTCTTTTCTCCCTCTGCAACTTCCAATATGCATATATTGGAATAGTTTATGTGCTTCACAATTCTCTTAAGCTGTTTTGCTTTTTTTCTTTCTGCTCATCAGCCAGAATCATTTCAATTGTCTAACCTTTAAGATCAATGATTCTTCTGCCACTTCCAATCTGCTGTTAAAACAATCTAGGGAATTTTTCATTTCATTTTCTGCGTTCAACTCCAGCAGTTCTGTTTGCTTCCTATTAAGCTCTCAAAGAGATGTACATATTTTACTACATTGTTTTCCTCATATGCTTTAGTTCTTTCTGTTTTCCTTTACCTCCTTAAACATATTGAGGATTTTTTTTTAATATTTTCAAATATTTGTCTAGTAAGTCTGGAGTCTGGTCCTCTTCTTCGATGGCTTCTAGATGTTTATCTTGTTCCTTTGGATGTACCTTTGTTTTCTGTTTGTTTGTCTTAGTAATCTTCTATTGTACATGTACATTTTTTTGCACATGTACATTTTAATATTTAAAGATGTTAACTCAGAGTTAGTCCCTAAACTGTCTGTTCCTTAAGTTTGCATCCAGCCATGATATGACAGAGATTTTCTTGAATGCCAGGAGTTAATCAAAACAAATAAATCAGAACAAAAAGCAACTTTCACTATATTTGAAAATTGGCTGATCTTTGGCTGGTGGTTTCCATCAGAGCTTAGTCCTGCTATGAAGAAGAGCAGCTTGAGGCAAATGCACCTGCTTCTTTTCCTGTACTTGTGCTTTCTGGCAGCCTTAGGAATTCCCCCAGTTTCAGTTTACAAGAGTTTTAGTAAACTTCTTCCTTCATAACAGACTTTCAGGCCCTCCTGTGTGACATAATGTAGGAAGTCATTTGCCCCAGGTCACTTCAGCTTTATTGTTTCTTACACTGCCTCAGCTGCCTGCAAGCTGCTTTTCTGCCTTCAGGGTAAACTCTGGGAGGGTGATCCTGAAACAATTCCATGGCTCAGTTCTTCAAACTTCAATTTTGATAGATTTGCACAGACATACCTGTACTGCATTATGCACATGGATGCCACTTTGCTCCCTCTGGAACAGGACCAGGGACCCACAAGATGGCTCCACCCCATGTTGTGGAGGGTTTGGGTAAGGGGGCAGCAAAGGTGCCAGGAAATTCGTCTATGGCTTTTTAAGAGCTTTTTCTTTTCTCAGCACTTTTCCAGTTAATGCAGTCCTTTAACTGTTTTCTTTAGTTTTGAGGAAGGGTACTGTCTTTAAGATCCTGCCACCTTTGCCCAAAAGGAATTGGGAACTGTGGCTACCCTCAGATCCAACCTCAGAGATCTGAAGTGGGTCATCAAAAACAGTGATCAGCAATCAGACCATACATCCCTGGAGATTGAAGGATTATATCTTTATTTCCTACCCTGACACGAGCAAGCTGCTCTGGGGGCCTAAGCTACAGTCCCCACTGCTACCTTACCTGAGGCTGGGGGATGGGAATCATAGCTGCTGCAGGGACAACGGAAGTTGCCTTAGTTAACCAGCCTCATTCTCCTACTCCTCTCTAAATGGTGCAAAGTTGTTCCTCTAGACTCCAGAGATTCAAAATAATTGATTCAGACAGTTCCTGCCACTTCAATATTTGTTTTGATGGAAGGACTGATTCCTGGAACTTCTTACTCCCCCATCTTCCTACAATCCTCTGTACAATTCTGTAAAATGGTATTGTGTGTACCACTTTAATTCACCATAGATCCTTTTCCAAAACAAATAGAAAGAGATTGTACAAGTGAACAAATGAGAGAGGGGAAGAGTGGGAGAAAGGAAAGATAATAGAAAGAGTAAAATATGTGTCTTTTTATTTGATTCAGTAGCCCTATGAAAAGCAAAATAGTTTTGATAAAACCTGTCTTTTCTCTCCACTTGCATTATGCATGGTTTCCTGAATTGGTAAGGAGATGTTAGAACTGTCTTCTTGCATGTAAATATCGTTTTCATTTAGAGGACACCTCTTAAGTCAATGAAGTGAGGAGTAAATGACTCTGCTAGAGTAGCTGATGGAAAAGTTCACACTAGGTAGAAAGAATTTTAGAAAACTTTGCAAAGCTGATCATATAAACAAGTATTATAGGTCATTTATCTAAATAGCTCTTGTTAAAATATTATGGAAAAAAAAATGCTGTGGGAATGTTGAAAAATGATCTCATGAACCTAGCAGGCATGATGATTGAAATAATAACAGACAGACTTGGATGAAGAGCTATATTCTCTTACCAGAAACCACCTTAATATACTAGGAATCCGAGAATGAGCTGGGACTCAGCATCAAGGGATTGAGAAAAACCCTAGAATGAGCTGAGACACAGCATCAAGGGATTGAGAAAATCCTCTCGACCAAAAGGGGGGAAGAGTGAAATGAGACAAAGCGTCAATGGCTGAGAGATTCCAAACAGAGTCGAGAGGTTATCCTGGAGGTTATTCTTATGCATTAAGTAGATATCACCTTGTTATCCAAGAGGAAATGGAGAGGCTGGAGGAAACTGCCTGAAAGTGTAGAGCTGTGTTCCAGTAACCATGTTTCTTGATGATGATTGTATAACGGTGTAGCTTTCACAGTGTGACTGTGTGATTGTGAAAACCTTGTGTCTTATGCTCCTTTTATCTACCTTGTCAACAGACAAGTAGAACATATGGAATGAAAATAAATAATGGGGGAACAAATGTTAAAATAAATTTAGTTTGAAATGCTAGTGATCAATGAAAGGGAGGAGTAAGGGGTATGGTGTGTATGGTTTTTTTTCTGTTTTCGTTTTATTTTTCTGTTGTCTTATTTCTTTTTCTGAATTAATGCAAATGTTCTAAGAAATGATCATGATGATGAATATGCAACTATGTGATGATATTGTGAATTACTGATTATATATGTAGAATGGAATGATCACATATTAAGAATGTTTGTGTTTCTTTCCTGTAATTTTTATTAAAAAATTAAAATATATATATACTAGGAGATCTGAGGGAAGTTCTAAATGGATATGAGATTTCTGCATGAAGAAAATTTACAGGACTGATTTAAATCCCATACCTATTTGTCAATAATGGCATAATTTTGCACAACATTTTATGGCACTGTCAGCTGAAAGAGACAGTAGTGATTATAAAGAGACAAAACTGTATAGTAAAAAAAGCATATGAGTTCAGTTAGAAGATTTACTTTCAAATCTCAGCATTTTCACCTACCTCTAGCTAAGTGACCTTGGGTAAGTCATTT